>CAUYPK010028943.1:0-28677 GCA_963574355.1 Loris lydekkerianus
ATCATCATTACCATTACTACTATCTTCACCACCATCACTATCATCACTACCATCATCATCACTATCATCAGTAACTCATCACCACCACCATCATCATCAACATTATCACTATCATCACTACTACCACCATCTTCACCATCATCACTAACTCATCACCACCACCACCACCATCATCATCATCATCATCATCATCACTATCATCACTACCACCACCATCTTCATCATCATAATCACTATCATCACTACCACCACCATCTTCATCATCATCATCACTATCATCACTACCACCATCTTCACCATCAACACTATCATCACTACAATCATCATCATCACCATTATCACTACAATCACCACCACCAGCACCACCATGTTCGCCATCATCATCATCACCACCATCACCCCTATCATCACTACCATCATCATCACCATCATTATCATCATCACTATTATCAACACCACCACCATCTTCACCATCTTCACTATTATCATTACCATCATCATCATCACCATCATCACCATCAATATCACCATCATCCCATGATCATCATCATCACTATTCCCACCATCATTATCATCATAACCATCATCACCATTATCACTATCATCTCATCACTATCACTGGCATCACTATCACCACAACTATCACCATCACCACCATCACCATGATACTTTTCACCAGCATCATCTCCATCACGATCATCAATGCACCACCATGATGGCGACCATCATGTCCACCACAATCACCATTATCACCAACATCACCACAGCAGTTGTCTTGCATTAAGTTTTCACAATATATAAAATGGTTTCCACATTTGATTCTTTTGGCCACTATTTTGGGTTCTCCACTAGTGTGCAAGGGACCATCCTGGAGCCAGGGAAATCAGTGACGCAGTTACATAACCCACAGTGCAATATGTAAGGTTGGAATACATTACAAGTCCCAGAAGAATAAGGAGTATAGGCAACTGGCCTGAGAACAGGTCCTTTTTGTCCCACTGAGGAGGAGGTAAGGCAATGACTCCGTGGGATCACTCTGACTGCAGTGTAGATAGTCTAAGGAGGACAGCTGGGAGACTCTAGGAAGCAGTGTTAAAGGACGGGTAAGACCTTTTCTAGGCAGTGATACAGAAAGTAAACGCACATTTTTGAGACATAGTTAGGTGGTAGACACAGACTTGGTCACTGACTACGGTTAGAAAGACAAACATAAGGTGGGGAAAGTCATCACAGACACACTGAGGTCCAGTCTAGGGAGCTGAAAGGGTGGCAGCACCTTTGACCAAAATGGGGTGGGGAAAAATCACCAGCCTTGGACTTGCTGGCAAGAAGGCGTTTTGGAGACAAACACAGCAGTGAGAACAGGAAGTACAGACGTGACCCCAGGCCCAGGGGCAGGTGTATAGTGTAAGAGGCTAGAATGAAACACAGAGAAAATACAACATAAAAAGTACAGTCAAGAAAGAAAAGGTCACAGAGGGGCATGGGACTTCATGCAAGGGAAGCCAGTGTGCGTAGCGTCAAAGGAGAGGGTGGAACGGAATCTTTTACAATAGGTGCTTAAAGGAAATGCCTTTGAACTATTTTTTACCACAGTGCTCCCTCAGACAAGTGCAAAACTATCTGATTAACTTATCACTCTCACTAGAATATAAATTCCACATAGGCATGAGGCAAGCTCATCTGGTTATATTATAAAAACAAATTATCAAGTCATTGCCAAGTACCAGCAGTAATTAAGACTTGGTGTTCACGAATCAGCCAAAGTGTTGTGGCAGTGGATGGAAATTATGGTTACTACCTTAAAACATGTATTGTTTATTGTAGCTTATGAGCTAAGAATGTAGCAAACAGACTGTAATTCTCCTTCTGCAGCCACAGCAGGCATCACTAATCGATTACAGTATTACTGGCAGAAGAATCATCCTTATCCCCAGGTACTGGGCAGGCAGAACCAATTAACCAGACTTGGGATGGATGGAAAGGCCCTTTGGCTATCCATTCGCTTTGTGTGTAGACAGAACACCACTGGTGCAACAAAATTAACTTCTTTAGAAGTTTGCTAACTAGTTGATGTTGAATTATCCTAAATCCTTTACTACAATCTACAAGTGAATGAAGACATAACTAGGCCAGGGGCTTTTTTTTTTTTTTTTTGTAACCTGGAAGTCTTAATTAATGACTAAATTTGAGCTAGACTTTACTTATGTTTATAAGTAGGAGAGGTCTGAGATAATGCTTTGAAAATTGTAGGAATACAGCCGATTTTTCTCAGAGTAAGGTCAGTGGCTATGGTCAGTTTGAATGGTACAGGGCAAAAGCCAGCAAATTTGGGGGTATAAATGGCCAGATTCCACATATTTGGGGGTTTTTAGGCCATATAGCCTCTGTTGAAACTATGTTCTTAGGGCAGAAGCAAAGAAAAAACGTCAAGGCATGTGTATGGCTGCGTATGGGTAAAATTTTACCTGTAAAAACAGGTGGGGAGCCAGATGTATTCTAGGGTCAATGGTTTGCTCCTTAGAGATTTGGAAAAAGAACACGGAAAATCAATAATGCATAAGAAGGTTTGGTAGAGAGTGTTTCTGTAAAGTCAGCAAATTGTTTTCTAATTCCATTTGCATTACTTTGGGGAAATTATTGGAATGAGACTTTTTGTTGCTGTTGTTCAAGGGCAGGTGACCAAATAGATCAGTCCAAAGTTAAGGATGAATTACTTTTTATTACCCAAATTTAAATCATATTTTTATTAGATGTTAATTCCTTTTCCCGGTTCCACGGCACACTAACGTGTTCTTGCTGTTTATTTCTGGGATGAAGGATGACTAGTTGGAATAGTTGTCTGGTGGACTAGCATTCTCTCTCTCTTTTTTTTTTTTTATCTAAAGGAAACTATTATGCTTGATTGTTTTTTACTTCTGAGTTGTTCTGTTTTTCTATTTTATTTCTGCATAACCTTATTACTTTCATATCCCTGTGTCCTGATTATATTTAATGTTTTGGATGCCCAGTCACAATTCTATTTTTCATTTCAATAGTACAAGAAGTTAGAGTCATATAATTTCCTCTGCAGGACTGGGAGAGAATCAATGTGTGTTGTTTAAACTGCTCAGTCTGTGGGGCTCTGTCCTGCCAGCCTGGGGAGACTCATCAAGGGAACAACCGCAGAAGCAGCCCTGTAGGTGATCCAGACGGCGTGCACTTGTTCTGCGAGCATAGCTCTCTTTACCAGGTCACCTGCAGCACCCAACTGGCTGCATACACATGACCAGCTCTCCTTTCTGTCTACCTGGACCCAAGTGAATGCTCAGCTCGTGGGGACGGGGGAAGAACAGGACCCCTGTGTCTTCCTTACCCCATCCCTGGGTGGGCAGAAGCCTCCCTCTGAAATGGAGATGCTAACATCAACCCACATCCTAGGCTGAATCCAGGCTGTGGGTTGTGATGATTGTGACGGCTGTGAAGGCAGCAGCTGGGATGACGTGGGCAGCTGCAGGGTCCACATGTATTTCCTTCCACGGGCTGGGAAGTGCTAAACAGGGCATTGCACACAGACAACATGCAATGGGCTATACGCTGGGCACGCCAGTTCTATGGGTTTCCAAGACTTGATCAGAAAGCAATCTGTCCTTTTGATGACTACCAAATGTTCTGCACACACACGGTCCACTCACCAATGTTCTTGGTCAAGAAAGATGAATGCATAAACTCTCTAAACTGCTTCTCTGTACCTCATTTGTCCTGCATCTTCAGATATAGACATGTTGCTGAATATTTCCCATTGTTTTTATTTTTGCATGACTGTTTTAAATTGTGGTGATTGCACATAACATAAATTTGACCCATCTTAACCCCCCCCCCTTTTTTTTTTTTGCTGTTTTTGGCCGGGGCCAGGTTTGTACATGCCACCTCCTGTATACGGGCCAGTGCCCTACTCCTTGAGCCACAGATACGGCCCATCTTAACCATTTTTTAAGCACACAGCTCTGTAGCATTAAGTGGCATTCACACTGCTATAAAACCATCCACAGCTTTGCTCCCCAGAACTTTCCAGACTAAAACTCTGTCCCCATGAAATGCTAACTCCTTGCCGTCCCAGCCCCTGACACTCACCCTGCTACTTTGGGTGTCTGTGAATCTGATGACTCTTGGAACCTAACAGTGAGATCTTAAGAGTACCTGCCTTGAGTAGATGGTTTATTTCACCAGACAAAATGTCAAGGTTTGTTCGTGTTGTGGCAGGCGCCAAGGTCTCCGTCCTTTTTAAGGCTATGTTTATAAACCACATTTTCTTCATTTATTCACCTGAGCAAGGAACTGGCTAGTTCCCACCTTTCAGCTGTGCTGGGAAGAATGTAGCAAACTGACTGTAATTCTCGTTCTGCAGCCACAACAGGCATCACTAATCGATTACAGTATCACTGGCCACAGGATCATCCTTATCCCAGGGTACTGGGCAGGCAGAACCAATCAACCAGACTTGGGATGGATGGAAAGGCCGTTTGCCATCTGTTTACTTTGTGAACTTGGTGTAGACAGAACACCACTGGTGCACCTCATTTGTTCACCTGAGCACAGAACATGTCATCATTTATCCTGCTACAGATGTGGTTCATGCAAATATCTCTTTGAGATCCAATTTCCAATCCCTTCGGGTGCCTGCCCAGAACTGGAATTGCTGGACCCACCCCTTCCCATGTTTTATTTAAGTTTAATGACATTTTACCAAGGAGCCATACATTTGGCATGCTGGATTTATCTTGAGGACGTCAATAAATGTCAAGAATAAAGCAACTCCAGTTGGAAATCCCTGTTTTCTAGGTACACGTGCATGTGCACACACACACACCTGGGCATCTCAGTGCACCCCACATTTCCCCAGACACTGTGAGAGAGTGTGACCAAGTCAGTGTCTGTCCCAGGTGCTGGGGCTCAGGCCATCGCATGCTCGTGTGGGACACATCTTTCCAGCCAAAGTGTTTCATATGCCCCAACAACACATTCAATTCCTGTTTGCTCTGTAGCTGCATTATTTGATTCCCAGGGTGCCATAACAAGTGACCACAGCCTGAGGGGCTTGAATCAACAGGAATTTACTTTCTCATCATCCTGGAGCCCAGAAGTCTGAGGTGCAGGTGTCTCAGGGACGCTCCCTCCACAGGCCCCAAGGGAGGCTTCTTCCTGCCTCTCCCAGCCCCTGGGGGCTCCAGGCATCCCTGGGCTTGTGGCCACATCACTCCAGTCTCTGCCTCTGTCTCCATGTGGCTTCTCCTCTGTGTCTGTGTCCCCTCTGCTGTCTCTCAGGAGGACACCTGTCACTGAGTTTAGGGCCCTCCCTAATCCAGGCTGGTCTCATCTCAAGATCCGTCTGCGGAGATCATGTTTCCAAATGAGGTTACACGTACAGGTCCGAGGAGCTAAGACTAAGTATGCATTATAGTTTTGGGAGGGTACAAGATTCAACTCATGACAACATCTGTCAGTAGCTTCCAGGCTCTGCACAAGCTCTGCAAAATGCACCTGTCACCTCGACCAGATTCTTTGCACAAAACCAAAGCCCACCACCGTCCTCACCATTTCCTTAAGAAAATAAGTAAATAAATAATACAGTGAGAATTTCTAATAATGGAAAATAATTTACCACCACAGCGTGAGAGCTCGGTCCCTCTGAGCAAAGGGCATCAGCTGGACCACAGCACAGATTACCTGGCTGGAGACTGTTCCTCCCATGTCCTGACCCCTACTGATTCAATCATGACTCTGCCAGTAATAATAATAAATAATAATGATAATAATAATAGTTCTTGTAGACTCCACAAAGAACACGTTCCCTGTCTGGAACCCACTGGGAGCTCCAAACAGCCCCAAATTTTCAAACACCCCCATTTCAGAAACTGCACTGTGGTTAATTCTACTCATGATTTAAAAGGATGGAGTGGAATTTGGGGGCATTTAAGGGAAGAAAAGGAAGGAGTGGGAACAGCTAGAATTTCATTCTTGAGACACAGTTTGGGGGGGTTGCTGGTTTTGCTGTATGTTTCTTCCAGGCTGGAGCCGAGTTCCGGTAGGTTGGAACGCGGGTGTATGGCCTGGTGGAGGCGGTGGGGCACACAGCAGGCGTTCCCTGCTCTGCTCCTAAGCTCCCTGTGCTGACAGAGCCATTTCTTTTCCCATTTTAACAACATTCATTATTTCTTATCTGTTAAATAGTGCATACAATATGCACCTCTATAACCACACGATAATGTTCTGGGTAATTAACTTATAAAATAACCCTGGTACTCATGATGGGCTGCATTGCAAGAAGATGAACTGCCACATATCCAAAGCAGATCACAAGCAAAATCGCTCATTAAACATCCCCTGGGGGCTCCGGAAAGCAAAGGGGAAGCCCTCTATCCACCTTGGTGCAGAATGGAAGAGGATTAAAAAGTGTTGGTGTCCTCAGAACATGAAAGCTAGGTAAATATAGAAATAGGGGCTGGTAGTCTGGGTCTAGAGAGAGCTGCAGAAGGACATGGGGAGGGCTCCCTTGCAGACCTTTAAGGTTGGCCAGAAAGGGGGGCTTAGGGACCTCCCCACTGCCACAGAGGACTCTGAACTGGAAGTTCACGTTGGAAACGAAATAAAATATTGGCTGGGCACAGTGGCTCACAACTTAATCCCAACACTCTGAGAGGCAGAGGCAGGCAGAATGCCTGACCTCAGGAGTTCAAGACCAGCTTGAGGAAGAGAGAGACCCCATCTCTACTAAAAATAGAAAAACTAGCTGGGCCTGTTGGCAGGCACCTATAGTCCCAGCTACTGGGGAAGCTGAGGCAAGAGGATCGCTTGTGCCTTGGAGTCTGAGGTTGCTGTGAGCCGTGATGATGCCCTGGCACTCTACCCAGGGCTACAGAGTCAGACTCTGTCTCAAAAAATAAAAAACAAAAATAAGACAAAATCTTAACGTTCCTTCCCAGCAGCTGATGGGACATCCTCTTGGGTAAGGGTATCCCCTAAAACTGAGTTATTAGCCATGAGAAACGAGATCAGACCTGCCTCCTCCTGCCCCATCCCTCCTTAGGGACATCCTCTGTGATTCACTAACAGGCCTCAGGCTCTGCAGGACGTACCTGCAGGTCCCCAATATACACAGCAAACCACTTGGGTCTGGGCACGTGTCCTGTAGTTTGTCTCTGATTAACCGATCCTTATCTGAACTCCACATACGCCTTTTAGCTGACTCCTGGTCTGTTAGACACAGCCTCACTCTCTCAGACAATTGTCAGCCAAATACTCATTTAACCCACCTATAACCTGTGGTCCCCCTACTTTGAGAGGTCCCACCTTTTGAGGCCAAACCAATGTGTGCCCTACACATACTGATTTGTGACCTCACCTGTAATCCCTGTCTCTCTCAAATGTTAAAACCAAATTGTCACACACACACCCCCACCTTGAGCCCACCTGGTCAAAGCTTCTTGGGTGTGGCTCTGGGGCATGGTCCTCATGTTAACTCAGAATAAACCTCCTTAAATTATGCAGCTCAATTCATAATTGCCAAGTCATGGAAGAAGCCCAAGTGCCCATTGGCCCGTGAATGGATTAATAAATTGTGGTATATGTATACCATGGAATACATTTTTTAAAAAAAAAAATGGAGACTTTACCCTTTTTATGTTTACATGGATGGAGGTGGAAAATATTCTTAGTAAAGTATCTCAGGAATGGAAAAAAAAAATCCAATGTAATCAGTACTACTGTGAAACCAATTTATAATCACTCACACTTGCATATGAAAAATGAAACGTAACTATAGCCTAGGATGAAGGAGGGAAGGGGAGGGAGAGGCGAAGAGAGGGGATGTGGGTCGATAGAGGGAGGGTCAGTAGGGGGACCACACCTATGGAGCACACTGCAAGTACAAGTTGGATCTATCAGGTGTAGAACACAAATGTCTTAACACTGTAATTGGGTAAATGAGGTGAAGGCTATGTTGATTAGTAGGATGTAAGCACTCCAATTGGTACAAATAATCAACACATCGAATCCCCTAATGGCATAAATGTATTTATGATCTATGTACAAATGACTTAATAAAAAAAATAAATAAATGAAAAATAAATTATGGTAGAACCTCCCTACGCCAACCTCTTCCTTAAGCTGACTTCATTCTCATAAACTGGACATGCACCCTGTGTACACATCAGTACAATAGGCCTATTTCCTTATTGTGACTACATCTGTGTGTGGACCAGTTTGTGACAATCCCTGGGGGGGGGGGGTCAACTTACAGAGGTCCTGCATTTACAGAATGTGGCTTCTTTTCCACTGACACACTCCACCAGGCATTCACACCTCAAACACCTCAGGATCAGTCACCCCAGCAAAGCATGTTCTGTCAAACTCCACGACATAATTTGGCACCTGTGAGCACCTGTAAAGTCTAACCCTGACTATCCTTTAGGGTAATACGAGACTGTGAGCTTTCAAACAGTGAAAACACTAAAAGTAGACCTTCCATTGGATCCAGCAATCCCCACCACTGGGGATTTACCCGAAGGGGGGGGGGGGGGAGTCATTCTATCCAAAGATACATCCATGCAAATATTTATAGCAGCACAATTCACAACTGCAAAGATGTGGAATAAACCCAAGTGCCCTTCAATCCGCCAGGGGATGAATAAAACGTGGTATGTGTACACCCTGTAGTGCTACTCAGCCATAAACAAACGAAAAGGTGAACCAGTATCTTTTCCAACAATCTGGATGGAACTGGAGACCATTCTTCTAAATGAAGTATAGCAAGAATGGAAAAGCAAACACCACACTTTGTACTACTCTTATTTTTTGAGACAGAGTCTCATTATGTCGCCCTGGGTAAAGTGCCGTGGCGTCACAACTCACAGCACCCTCCAACTCTTGGGCTTAAGTGATTCTCCTGCCTCAGCCTCCAAAGTGGCTGGGACTAATGGCGTCCACCACAACGCCTGGCTATTTTTTTTTATTATAGTTGTCATTGTTGTTTGGCAGGATTTGAACCCACCAGCCTCGGTGTATGTAGCTGGCGACCTAACCACTGAAGCTATGCATGCCAAGCCCACCCGTACTCGCTATTAAACAAGAATTAATCTATCACCACCCATGTGCACATGTAGGGGACGTGGGGGGGGAGGAGTAAACTCACACTTAACAGGTGCAATGCATACGATCTGGGTGGGAGGGCACACTTATAACTTTGATTCAAACCATGCAAAAGCAATGTATGCCACTGAACACTCATGCCCCCGTAGCATTTTGAAATTTAAAAAAATAAAAAAGTGAAGAAGCTGTGAGCTGCAACTCATGTCCCTTTCTGTAAACACACCTGCATTTAAAAGTCTGGAGGGGCCATAAGCAGTGCCTGTGGCTCAGAGGAGTAGGGTATCGGCCCCATATGCTGGAGGTAGTGGGTTCAAACCCAGCCCTTGCCAAAAAAAAAAAAAAAAAAAATGTCTGGAGGGGCCTTAAGAATGTGGGTATGAAGTAACCTGGGTAACCAATGACCAACAGAAAAAGGAATATTGAGAGAGAGAGAGCCTTTAAAACCCCTGCATGGCCCTTGGGTCTCCACCTCTGTTACCTTTTCTCCTCCATGAGAGACCCACTTCCAACTCTGCAGAAGCGCTCTAAACTCTCTCTTTGTTCTTAAACAAAATCTCCCTTTCTTACTCTGAAAAGTAAAAATAAAATCCCATATTAAGGAGGATTTGCTCCTTAATAAAGTAAGTATTCAGCAACAGAAATATTACAGCTGTTAAGACACACACACATATGGAAGAACATTAAATGCATATTTCTGAATGAAAGAAGCCAGCCTTCTGAAAAGGCGACTTGCTATAGGATTCCAAGGCTAGGACATTCTGGGAAAGGCATGGTTGGGGCAGGTGTGCCTATAATCATGGGGCAGCACACAGCCAAATGCACCAGGGCACCCGCCCAAGCCGGTGTTCCTAAAAGACCCTGGACGTTGCCACGCACCAACTCCTGTCTGCCAAGAAGCTTAAGCAGACAGTGATATTCCTTCTTCTTCTTCCTCTTCTATTCCACCCCCTGCCGTGTTCCATCTCTCCTCAGGCCTGAGGACCCCTCCCTTGTAGCTTCACCCTTAGTCTCTGCGTTGAAATCTCAACTTCGTGACTTTAAGATAGGATGTTGAATCACTTCTTGAAACTTTTTGTCCCCTGGTTAACTCATCTGCAGGATCAGAATGTGATGCTACCTACCTTACTATCAGGGTTAGTAGTGTGTGGGTTAGGGTCAGGGTTAGAGAATTAAGCAAACCAGGGGAGGGATAAATAATTATATACATGCCAACAGTTTAAAACATCACCGAACTAACTAACATAATGTCTGTTATTACTGCAGTTATCAGAATTTCTAATGCAAAGTGTTTAATTGTCACCTTTCTTGGTATCTGATAATCCAGAGCTGAGTATTTTATTGTAATAGTAGGGGGTTATTACAGAATGAGTATGCATCCTGGTGTGATAAAGACAGTCCCTATGTCCATGTTTTGTCCTTATCCGTCTGCACGAGGACTCTTCTCAGACTGCAGGGCACACAGGGGCAGAGTTTTAGCAAAAATTGGCAAACTCATGGCCAAAGGACAGAGTTTGGGGCTGCTCAGGCAGCTGGAATTGAAGGGCACGATCCCCAATAACAAAGGCAACCAGGTTCTTAGCACCAAAACATGAGTAGAAATTCCCTGCAAAAACCTTGGCTGACTCCAAATGACATGGGGCATCAGGACATGCCAAGAACTGAAAAGCAAATAGCACTTGCAAGATTGGAAGAGGAGTAGAGATATTTCAGTCACTGTCTTATACTTGGAAGACATGATGTTTGAATCTTGCCCATTTGGAAGGGTTTGGTAAACGTCCTGAACTGTCTTCTGAGACAGTGGGAGATGGGCTGTGTCCCAGAAGAAAGCAAACATGTCTCAGGATTAAGAGTTCTGTCCAAGGCCCAAAAGCGAAGCCGAAATTAACTCATCGCAACAAAAAGTAAAGTCAAACCTCCACAAGGATGAGGGGGCTTGCAAGGAGCATCACTGTCTGCTGCAAAGCTCAACGACCTTCAAAGAAAAACATCAGAACCCAGAGTCCCTACAATGCCTCCATCACAATTTCTGACACGCAATAAAGTTGACTTGGTGTGCCCAGAATCAGGAAAGTGGAACTTGCAAAGGGGCAAACATGTCTATAGAAACAGACCCACAGATGACACAGATGCTGGGATCAGCGCACAAGGAGTTTAAGGTAACTATTACAACTTAAAAATATCTACTGGGTTCATAATATAATAATATTTACCCCATTGGACTTTTGCTCCTCCATTCTTGTGATACTTTACTAAGAAGAATGTGTTTCAGCAAGCATTGTATCCTAATTCTTTGTACCCCCAAATTAACCTGAAACAATAAAAAAGAAAACAAGAAAATCTCCTAGACCAATGCAATAAATCCACAGATGAGAAAAACTAAACCCTTTAGAATTTAACAGATTATTTTCACATAGCTAGAAAGTGGTACTACAACAACAACAACAACAACAACAACAAAAACAAAAAAGTGTGTACATACAGAGGTGTCCAATCTGTACGGACACCCATGGGCCAGGCCATGTGCAGATTATTTGAGGACTGATTTGCTCACTCCTGTGTCAGATATCACGAAGAGTACGCATGGAACTTTTCTTTCACTCATCAGTTTTTATTAGCGTGTGTGTGTTTACCACGTGGACCCAATACAACTCTTGTCCTTCCAATGTGCAGCCAAAAAAAAAAAAGGTGAACCTTCTGGTAGGTGAAGTGATAAGAAATATCAGGAAAGATACAAAAGTTAACCAAATATAAAACCCAACACTGAAAAATAACAATTTCTGGGAACAAAACACAGTGAAAGGATACTGAAAACTGCAGAAGAAAGATGTCACGACCTCAAGGGAAGTTGACGGAAATTATCCAAACTCAAACACAGAGAGGTACAGCAAAGGAAAAGGGGGGAAATAAATAAACAACATAAACAAAAGAAGAAGGAAGGAAGGAAAGAAGGAAGGAGGGAGGGAGGGAGGGAAGAAAAGACTTCAAAACATTTGGAGAGGGTAACAGGGGATGAGAAGTAGCTGAGGCCCTCCTAGTCAATTCCTTTAATTTTGAGAGACAAAAAACAAACATAAAAGTAGAGGAGAAAACGCAAATGACAAGCTAAGTAATCAATGGAACATGGGGCTGGTGACCGACAGAGAGTACTTTCTCCTGGGTAGAAAACTGGTGACTGTGTATAGCAGCTGCTCCAGGTGGCATCATGTACAACAGAAATGAGCAAATGTGCGGATATTTAGAAACCCCTGGCTTTGCCCACTACCAATTGGTCCTGACCATGCAGCTCAAAATCAAAGGCCATGCAGGAGGGCCTCAGAACAGCACCTCTGACAGGTGGCGGGGCTGGGACTGTGGGGTCTCAGGTGTCCCTTCTGTCTCCCAGAGGGCATCTGTGGCCAAGGGACACTTGGACCTCCCCAGACTGACATAATGCTAAGGTGAAAGCCTCTCCTGGAATTAAAGGGGCTGAGTTCTTTGGGTCTCCTTTTTCCTTTCTTATATGTTTTTTTTTTTTATTGTGGTTAAATATATATACACATATATCATCACCATTAGTAAGTACACAGTTCAGCGGCATCAAGAACATTCACAGTATCAGCTGTCACAATCATCCATCTATACCCCAAACTTTTTCATCATCTCTAACAAAAACCCTGAACCTACTGAACGCTAGTTCTCCTTCCCCTCCTGCAGCACCTGGCAACCTCTACCCTACATTCTGTCTCTATGGGTTTCCTAGTCTACCTCATGTAGTTGGTAGCCCTTCAGTTGTGTGACTTATTGCACTCCACATATTTCCAAGGTTCGTTCATGTCATGGACTGAAGGCTTGTGTCCACCCCAAATCAACACGTTGAAGCTCTGACTCTCAGTGTGGCTGTATTTGGAGAAGAGGCCTCAAAGAAGGAACTAAAGATCAGTGAGGTCCTAGGATGGGCTCTGACCTGACAGGATTAGTGTTCTGAGACAACACACCAGAGAGCCTTCACTCTCTCTCCCCCTACTCCTTCACAAGTGCATAAAGCAGAGACCTCACCAGAAACCAAATTATTGGTACCTCGATCACAAACTCCCGACCTCCACAACTTTGAGAAAGGGAATTTCTGTCATATGCAATCCACCTGGTCTATGGTATTACATTACAGCAGCCTGAACACACTAGGGCAGATGGCTTTGCTCAAAAACAGAAACCTGAGTAGTAACAACAGTGGGACCTGATGAGTCCAGAAAGACAAGAGAGCCATCTCCTCACTGACGATTGAGAGTGACGTGATCTCTCCTCATTGACGGCTGAGAGTGACGTGATCTCTCCTCACTGATGGATGAGAGTGACGTGATCTCTCCTCACTGACGGCTGAGAGTGACATGATCTCTCCTCACTGACGTGATCGCTCCTCAATGACAGTTGAGTGACGTGATCTCTCCTCAATGACGGTTAGAGTGACGTGATCTCTCCTCGATGGTTAGAGTGACATGATCTTTCCTCAATGATGGTTAGCGTGACGTGATCTCTCCTCAATGATGGTTGAGAGTGACATGATCTCTCCTCACTGATGGTTGAGTGACGTGATCTCTCCTCACTGATGGTTGAGTGACGTGATCTGTCCTCACTGACGGTTGAGTGACGTGATCTCTCCTCACTGACGGTTGAGTGACGTGATCTCTCCTCACTGACAGTTAGAGTGACGTGATCTCTCCTCACTGACGGTTGAGTGACGTGATCTCTCCTCACTGACAGTTGAGTGACGTGATCTCTCCTCACTGACGGTTGAGTGACGTGATCTCTCCTCAATGATGGTTAGAGTGACGTGATCTCTCCTCACTGACGGTTGACTGACGTGATCTCTCCTGATGGTTGAGTGACGTGATCTCTCCTCACTGACGGTTAGAGTGACGTGATCTCTCCTCAATGATGGTTAGTGACGTGATCTCTCTTCAATGATAGTTAGAGTGACGTGATCTCTCCTCAATGATGGTTAGTGACGTGATCTCTCTTCAATGATAGTTAGAGTGACGTGATCTCTCCTCAATGATGGTTAGAGTGACATGATCTCTCCTCAATGATGGTTGAGAGCGACATGAACTCTCCTCATTGATGGTTGAGAGTGATGTGATCTCTCCTCACTGATGGCTGAGAGTGACATGATCTCTCCTCACTGACGGCTGAGAGTGACACGATCTCTCCTCCCATCTGCAAGAAGTGGTGCTGGACAGTGTAGGGTACTCGTCTTCTTTGGGAGGACACCAGCTGAGAGTGACATGGTCTCTCACGCGGGCGCTGTCATGTTAGTGGCCAGACAGACACGAGAAGCTGGCCACTCCCAGAGAGGAAACTGACATGATGCTGGCTTGGGAAGGCTCTGGATCCTCTCTTTTCATAAAAGCAAAACCCAAAAGGGAATGTTCTCAAAATACCTCTCCTTTGGATGAATTAAAATCCTATACTAGACAATTTTCCTAGTCTGCTCGAAGTCATAAGACATCTGACACATTCTTTATGCCTCTCATCCCATGATAAGAGGTTAGTGACCATGCTGAGTACATTCTTGGGCCCTCAAACACAGTTGATTGCTGGTTATAGGAAGAAAACAGCCTGTTCAATTTGAAAAACCTGACAGTTACTTCCAGAGCACAAAGTTTATGGGAAGAGTGGACAGAGCTGATCAGTACTGCAGATGTTACAGGTTTACAAGGAGGTGCTATAAATGGTGGAGAAAATCATTCTTCTGGCTGATGGAAGTTGCCATAGTGAACAGTTGCATCCTTCACTTATTAGATAAGAAGGAGAGTGAAGAAAAAGTGCAGACACATCTTCCTTATAAGAGAAATCTTATTTCTCAGTTTGTGAGCTGTCTTAGAAACAGAAATTCAGGAAAGAGGGGCCGACCATCACCTTCTGACACTGAGCAAACGCTGAATGGGGAGATGCATTTTACAATGCAAAAAAAAGAAAAATCAACAAAAGATCACATGGTTTGCAGAAGAAATGAGAAAGATGGAAGGAGAGAAACCATTTTCTATTGTAAGACATGCAAGAGGAATCCTAGACTTCATTCATCCTGGAGATTGCTTCAAGAGGTATCACAGTCAAAAAAATTATAAACAGAAATTTCATATAACCTAAAATAGATAATAAAATCATTAGGTGAGTTCATCTTTATGTTGTTCTCTTTTAAAATTGTAGGATAATACAAATAATCCACCAACCTTTTCCTGCCCAAAATAAATAACAGTTGGAGAGTATGTAGCTGGCAGAAACATACTGGAAAGGGTTATGGTGCACCCCTGTGACATTCACTTTTGCTGGGCTGACGGCAAAGTTAAGTGAAATTTAGAGGAGAGGTGCTCCTGGACTAGAGTAAAATATCAATATTTTTTTGCTTGCAAAAAGCTGCTTTGGTTTGCTCTGGAGAAAAAGTTTTGACCCCCTTCGTGACAGCTGGATTTGATTTTTCTAACAAAAGACCCAGGGACCAATATCTGTTGAGCTGGAACCTAAAGGCTCAGTTCCAACTATGCTGACATACCGTACTGGGGAGCCTCAGTGCCCTCAGGCTCTCCACTCAAAGTGCCCCTTTGCCTGGCCAGCTGTGAACCAGGTCGGAGCCCTTTTGGATGGCCTTTCCCTGCTCCTCAGCCCAGTACACCACTGATGACACCTTTATATCACAGTCTCATTGCATCTTGACTTCCTAAGAGCAAGGGTCAGTGTCCCTTGTCTTTGGGTGCTGGCCTCACACATCAGATCCACGCCCTCCCCCAGCCACTCGTGGCCTGAGCCAACACAGATGGCTGCACGGCTGCATACCTGCAAGGAAGGGTGTACGTGGGTTATGGCACACTAAGGTAGGGCCTGCAGGGGCCCAGACTTCTTGGCCATTTCGCTTTAAACACAACTGCCACCTTTTAAAAACAACTAGTAGGATTTTTAATTCTGCTGTAAACAAACAAACAAATCTCCATGTGACAGGCCATGCAGTGGCCAGGCTCTGCTGGGAAGTGGAGGCATCACTGTCAGGACGCTAGTGGGCACCTGGCCTGACAGATGGGAGCACGAATTGCCTGGAAAAGCCATGGATTATCCCATCCCACCCAAGAAAACCAAATTAAAAACTGCTTAAAGTATGCATTTTCAGCACTGCTATTCCTTAAATAGAATTGCAGTCTTAAAATAAAAGAGTGACCCTTCAATTTGTCTTCCACCCACCTCCAATTGTCCAACTGCTTTCTACAAACTTCAGGCCATTCAAACGGATGTCATTGTCACCTGCTCTAAAAACCATTGCAGGAATTGACTGCTGAGCTATTTTCTGGTTTTAGTTTCTTTTTATTATTGTTCATTCAAATTCAGAACATTTGACATTTTGCCCGTTTTGACCTGTTACACAATCTCATTCTATTCCTTTCAAAGAGAGACTATTTTCAATTTCTTGGCTTACTTAGCGGTATCCTTAGTATCCCGGCCTATTAGTCTACCTGAACTCTGTCTCACCATCTTGGCGGAGGCTGCAGATGCCTCAGGGGCACCATGAGGGTGGAGGTGTCTCTGCCCCAGGCCCCTTGGAGTTCAGGCCCCACCATCTCTTTCCACTGGCTCCGGGTAGGCCCCTGTGAACACTGCAGCAACACACACAGCAGCTTCAAACAACATGCATCCATTATCTGACAGTTCTGGAGGTCAGAAGCCCCCAGTGTTCTCTCTGGGCTAAAGTCTATGCATGGGCAGGCCTGGTTTCATCTATTTCCAGCTGTTTCTGGCATCAAGGGGCCTCGGGCATCCCTTGGGTCTGGGCCCCTCCTCCATCTTCAGAGTGGGAATCATACGTCCTCCCTCTGACAAAGACTCTCCTGCCTCAAGTCCTCTAAGATTAAGGACCCAGTTATGACATCGGGCCCACCCAGCTAACCTAGGATAACCTAGTCAGGTGATTAACAACTTAATTCTACCTGCAACCTTACTTTGCCCCGGCCAAGTAACATATTCACAGGTTCTGGGACAACAGGGGAGGGGGATTGTTATGTCAAATACACCCATCCCTTAGGGAAGGCAGAAGGTCCCTGCCCTCCCTGCCCTAAGGCCATGCTTACTGGGGAGGGGTCCAACATGCAAATGAACTCCTTTACTTTTCAACAAAATCTTAGGAAACAGGTACCATTCTGTACTCATTTTATAGATGTGGGAAATGAGGAATTGAGGAGACAAATAGTAATGGGTGGCAGGAGGGGGATTCCAACAGAGAAGGGTGACTCCAGAACCCATTTGCTAAAGCGCTAGGTTTGGATGTGGCCACAGGCATGCCCGACTCACTCTTCTATGCTGGTGCTTCTGTGAGCCTGACCCCTGGACCTTTGGCACGGAGGCTGATAGCAGGGTTGGGCTCCTCCACATGGAAGGCCTGTGGACGCCAGGCTGATGGGGCTCCATCACCCTCCTGCCCCGCAGCTTCATGCACTTCTTCACCCCCCACATGGTGGCTTTTGGCCCAACTCCAAGAGAGCCTGCTACTGTCACATGGGCCCTCAGAGGCTGTCTGCTTCCAACCTGGCCCCACAGTCAGCTCTCACCAGCCCACTCTCCAGGCCCCCTAGAGATCTGGCCAACCCTGCCATAGTCAGTAACCCTGGCTGACTTCTAAGGTAAGCAGCTGTCCAAGAGGTGCCTGTGTACAGGGCGGGAGGCTTACAAATATCCCCACTCCAGAGGATGGGGCACACATACTTGTCCTCGGACCCAGTTTGTACACCTTTAACCTCTGGGAGAGACCCTTTTCTACTGGGCCCTAAGACATTCAGTGTGTGGCTTGCCTGGCAGCTTCTATGTCTGGAAGAAGGAAAAATGGAACCACATTCTTGCCCACAATCAGGGATGTAGCTGTCCCTGCCTCCAGCACATCAGGGGGAAAAGCAGGTGAGGCCATCACGTTTTTTTCATATGACCACAGGCGGCCTGACTGGGGCGCCTGCAGGTTCCTTTACCTCAAGAATTTAGACTTAACTTTCTCTGAGATTCAGAAGGTTCTGCAGAACCTCTCAAAATGCCTGGGTGACCTATGATTAAAAAAAAAAAGTTGATAGCATAACTAAGAAGACTTTTAGAGTCTACAGTGAGGAAATCCCACTTGCCATGAAAATCCTTCAAAGATGCTTTTCCCTTTGGGTCCAGTATCACCCAAGAGGCTGCCTCATGGTACAGAACATTCTTGCTGCTAACTGGAAACATCAATGTAAGGCCTTTATCTTGGTGGTAGCCAGCATCCCACTCTGTTCAAAGGTTCCCTCCACCTGACATTATGTGTAGAAAATAATATCCTGACTTGGGGCAAGGAGAAAACTGAGGCGGACATGGGGGATGCAGGCATAGAGCCACCCTTGGTGCCTAAATCAGTGGATGTTGATTAAGTGTCTGTTATACTGCCCAGGAGTGAATTCTTACTGTTAACAAGACTTAACTTCAAAGGTTTGGGGGACTTTGTGTGTGTGTGTGTGTGTGTGTGTGTGTGTGTGTGTGTGTACGCATACAAAGACCCCCCAGCTCAATTATTCCATTCATATATAGGCATTTCTCTAAATTTATGCCTCTGTGTTTTAAAGAGATGGGGTCTTGCTCTGTTGCCTGGGCTGAGCACAGTGGTGTGAGCACAGTGCTGCCTCAAACTCCTGGGCTCAAGTGATCTTCCTGCCTCAGCCTCCCAGTATCTGAGACTACAGGCACACACCACCATGCCTGGCTAATATCTAAAGTAATGTCTAACACCACGTGCCTTATTCTTGTTTAATAAAGATAAGAAGTAAGGCAAACTGCTACAGATGAGTCATGTTAGGGGGATTAGAAAAAAAAAAAAAAAAAAAAAAAAAAAAAGAAGAACAAAGTGGAATATTCTCAGGCATGAAGCCAGCCAACTGCATGTCATGGCCCTGGAGTGCAAATGTGGTACAAACTCTTCACCTGCAAAGATCCCTGGCTGCTAGAGAACAGTGCTCAGGAAATACTGGTAAGGGCTCATGAAAAAATATCACCTATATCACTGTTACCTGAATTTGATCCTTCTTAATAAATAGTACAAAAAGTCAACCACAAATTTAAAAGAGGAAAAATTAAAGTTAAATTAAAATCAACCAGTACTCTCACTATCATTTACAAATGTCTCTAGGTGCCCATCTTTATTGACAGGGATATCTACATTCTTAGTTATAATCAGTGAGCACACAAACATCTCACGTGCTATGGTCTTCATTAAGGATCGCTTTAATCATTTCCCCGTTGCCTGAGATGGACATTCTACACATTCCAATTTCATGCATGAGTCTCTGTGAGACAGGATTATGGAGACAAAGGTTAGGAATGCCTTCTGCTTTTAGATACGTATCACCAAATTGCTTTTCCAAAGGGCTGTGCCAGTGGGTATAACCTCACAGGAAAAATCTGGCTAAAGAAAGAAACTCCTGGAAGTAGTATGACAAACCAGGAGGTCATGTGTGTTTTCCCTCATCTTTCTGTTTTCCAAATTTCCTGTGACGGAAATTCCTATAAAATTATAATTTTATAATTATAAAAAGGGACGGCTAGAAGAGGAGTATATGAGAACTTTCTGCACAATCTTATAAAATACTTGCCTGTCAATCAAAACTGATTACAAAGTAAGTTTTAAAAAACCTCAAAATAAATAAATAAATAAAAAGAGAAATAAAGGGTGGTGCCTATGGCTCAAAGGAGTAGGGCGCCGGCCCCATATGCAGGAGGTGGCAGGTTCAAACCCAGCCCTGGCCAAAAACTGCAAAAAAAAAAAAAAAAAAAAAGTGAGGAAAAAAAAAGGTCAGTGTGGACAGCCACTATGTTTGACGCCACCAATCAACAGTGCATCAGTTCATACATGGCTGGCTTCTACTAGGTCACATAAGAACCACTGCCTTGGTTTCCTTTTCCAAATTGGGTGTGGGGATCTGCAGAATTAGGGACATTTTGGTACCCGATGGTTCTCTTCCAAAACACAGACTCTGGAAGTCAAGTAGAACAGGGGTTTGAATTTGAACTCTGTCGCATGCTACTGCTACCTCTGTGACACTGGCCAGTTAATCAGGCGGTTCCCCTGCAACTACTTAGTCATCTATGTAAAAGCAATGAGCAGCACCTGTCTCACAGAATTCCCGGGCCATGAAATGAGGAAACAGAACTAAAGATCCCACGACAGCGAGGTGTCACTTGAGGCCCTAACAGCAAAGCATCTAACAGAAGAAAAGACCTTACAACATCCTCCTGAACGCAGACGGGACCCTGTGATGGGGTGGAAACAGACCCAACACATGGGACGTGAGCGCAAGGGAGCTGTCTGCATCACACAGGCAGTCACAGCTTATCAATAAGCCATGCTTAAAAAATCATTTACAAATCTGTTTAAAAAAGTTAAAACACATCTTGTTGTGGGAATGATGGTGTGATATCTTAGTGAGACTAGACCCCTAGGACAGAGGACCCAGGTGATCAAGGAGGGGGTGGCAAGTTAGCAAACATTTATGGGAGTTTGGGTGGTGGAAGCTGAGAGTGTCAGGCGAGTCATTCTGCCTTGGAAGATTGGGAGGTTAGAGGGTCATCTGCACCAGTTTTTGTTTTTTTTTTGAGACTGAGTCTCAGTTTGTTGCCCTCGGTAGAGTGTTGTGGCATCACAGTTCACAGGAACCTCAAACTCTTGGGCTCAAGTAATTCTCTTATCTAAGCCTCCTGGGCCCTGGGTTTTGAAGGATGAATAGGAGCTCATTAGGAGAAAAGGATGGGGGAAGTCACTTGAAAGAAGGGTGGTGAGCAAGGGCAGAGGTGATACAAAGGAATGATGGTGGTTAAAGCACAGGGAAGGTTGGGAGTGGGGGCTGCAGGCAAGCTGTGCAGGCAGGGAAAATGGGAGCAGGGTGGCCAGAGATGGGAACAAAAGGCAGGCTGGGCTGGGCACGTGCAGAGTCTCTTGTGCTTTCCTATGGTGCTCTTACTTCCTGACGCAAGACCAGGGGAAGATTTTAGGTGACAAAGAGACATGATCAGACCCGAGTTTCATGAAGGTAACTGGGGATAGGAGAGGTGAGTGATGAGAAGGGGGGCGGAGATGAGACAGGCAGGGAGCCAGTTTGGGAGCCTGAGTGCCAGGTGGCAAAGTCGTTAGGGAAGGCAGAGGGTGGAAGATGGGTAGGAGTTCAAAGGCAGGCTCACAGGCCGTGGCACCCTGTTGGACACAGGGTGGGTGGAGGAGACCAGGATGATGGAGGTGTCTGATTTGGGCCACTGAGGTTGGACCTGGAAGAAGGAAGTGGGCGGGGACAGAAGCAGGAAGAGCACTTCACTGGCCAGGGCAGCCTGAAAACATCTCTGGGATCACGATCACTGTCAAGGCTGGGAATAGCTATTTGGGAGCAACCCACATGCGGAAAGAGCTAGAATGTTCAAAGAAAACAACAGGAGGGTACAGCTGTCCTGCACAGACAGGAAGTCCACCCTTCATGTGTGCGAGCCAGTCTTGCATCCAGAGAGGGCGCTCTGCCTTGACTGCAGGTGCAGAACTTATGGATATGGGTGTAAGTGGGCCATGTGGTTCAAACATGTTGGTCAAGGATTAACTGTAGTTGAAGGCAGAATCCTAAAGAATGGTGTTTAGTAAAAGCCTCTTTTTGACCTGAGTTGTTTGCCATTCATACTGAGACACATTCTTAAGAATCTTCCATTTAACAGACTCACCCCATAACTGAAGTCTCTCCTGTACTGACAGGTATGACTCAGGGCGGAGCCAGGCACCCTCTGCAAAGCTCCTTACCTAGAGCTTCTCTGTAAGTTCCCAGACCTGCTGGCTGTTAGAATTATTCATTTTAACAACAAAATGCTGCCCTAACTCATGAACCTATGAGCACAGAAAAGTTAACTGTTTCTATGAAACCCAGTGAAATGCTCCGGAAAAACTTTTAAGTTGCTTAAAGGCAAGTAAGACAAAATACAGTTGACCCTTGAACCAGACGCACAGGTTTGAACTGCGTGAGTCACTTACTTATACTTGGACTTTCTCCTGCCTCTGCCACCCCTGAGGCATCAGGGCCAACCCTCCTTCTCCTCAGCCTAATCAGAGTAAGACCTTTACTATGAGCCACTTCCACTGAACGAAGAGGAAATGTATTTTCTCTTCCTTATAATTTTTTTTAACATTTTAATATACATGCCCATAACAAAATTCTGTGTTGACTGGCTATGTTACAGTGCGGCTTCTGATCAACAGTAAGCAATTAGTGGTCAAGTTCTCAGGAGACAAATGCTATATGCAAATTTTTGACCGCACAAGGGGCTTGTACCTAAAACCTCCACATTGTTCAAGGGTCATTTATACCACACAATTAGGAACAAGGTGAGCTAATGGCCAAAAAAAAAAAAAAAAAAGTCAGATGACTGTAGAAACCTAGTAGGACTGAACATTTAGACAGCTTCAGGTTTCCCTGAATTCCCACTCCGCCTTACGCGGAAAGTAGGGAGCAGGGCCTATAATTCTGGTATGGCCTAAGCATGAAACATGGCAGGGAATTCCACTCTGGAAGGAAAGGATGTTGCATTGACATCAGAAGACTGGTAAACACATTTCACTACTTATAGTCAAATAAATCATTTAAGGCACATAACTTTTGAAAGCAATAGTCCCAGCTACTGAGTGAGAGGTCAAAGACTGAAACTAAAAGATTATCCCAAAACATGAACGAAAGGAAACAGAGTCCAGGTTCTGTGTGGACAACAGTGGCTTTTATTCCCACCCAGGTGTGGGCGAGCTGAGTTCAAGAAGGAAGTCAGCACATGGGTTAAGGTGGATGAAAATTTAAACGTAGGAAGGGTCGGGACTGGCACGTTCCCTCTTTCTGTGCATTCAGCTCTTCCTGGGTGGGGGGTTCTATTTGGGCAGGTCCCTCCTTTTGACTCTATCCCTTAGGAGGCTGAGGGAGGAGAATGGCTTGAGCCCAGGAGTTCAAAACAGGGCTGGATGGTATGGCGGACCTACTCTTCACAAATAAAATTAAAAATTAGTTCATTGTGTTGGGTACCTGTAGTTCCAGCTACTTGGTAGGCTTAGGCAGGAGGATCGCTGAGCCTAGGAGGTAGAGGCTGCAGTGAGCTGTGATTGTGCACTGCAGTCTGGCCAAAAGAGTAAGACCCTACCTCTAAAATAAAATAAAATTTAAGAAAAGCCATAATATTCAAAAAATGTGGCATCCACAGACCACAAACAGGGCACGGGTGTGTTAACAGCACTGAGAACTAAAACAGGAGGGTGGAACACCACCTGGGCCCACCTGACTGGGGACTCCAGGCTCTGCCACACTGGCTTGCGAGCAAATCACAAAAGTACCGATTCAGGGTCAGACGGAAATGTTAGTGTGTCAGTGGATTTGTGAACATGGAATCTGAAAATCACAAGGCTTGAGTATGTCTACTCAGAGGTAGAGTCTGTGTCCCTGAAGGGAGGAAAGGGACGTCCAGAAGTATCTGGTCTGGGGTCTGCCAGAGGAGAAACAAAAGAGAAGGTTGCAAGGAGTGCCTTGTTCTAGAAGATTCTGTGTGGAAATAAGGGCCATTGAGTTTATACTTTCTCCTTGAACCTGAAGGCACAGAAAGGTTCCTGCTTCTGGAAAAAATATCTGGCGCATGGGGCGGGTACAGGCTGGAAGAGGCTGTTGGGGTGCCTGGGCCTGCAGGGTAGGGAAGAAGTGTAAAGAGGCAAAGGGGGCAGTGCAAGAGCCCAGGGAAGGCCAGGGGAATGGTAGGGGCAGGGCTGGTGAGACCAGGAGCCTCTGAGATACCAGGGATAGGGAGGCAGCTTTGCAGGGTTGCCTGGGGATTAAAAGGGATAAAAGACAGAATCAACTGTCTGTGGGGTCCCAGTGTTGTTGAAAGTGGTCTCAGGACCAGAACAGCCAAACTGCACAAGTGGTCTGTTTGGGGGAGGAGAAAGACTGCTGTACCATAACCATTGGATTGAACTACTACTATTATTATTATTATTATTATTATTCTCAACTGAAATCCCTAAGATGTCTTATGAGGTCCTATTTCTGCATTCAATTATTATGTACTTGCTTATTTTTAACAGAGGTTCTCAACCAGGAGTGATTCTGGCCCCTGGATCAGATGCTTCTCCACACCCTACAGTGCAATGATTCCACCCCAAAGGGAGACTTTGCCCCAGGGTCCACGGTGTGTAGAAGAGGACCCCACGCTGGTGTCCATGGTGTGCAGAGGAGGATCCTGCCCCGGAGTACATGGTGTGCAGAGGGGATCCTGCCCCAGTGTCCATGGTGCGCAGAGGGGGATCCTACACTAGTGTACAAGGCGTGCAGAGGGGGAACCTGCCCCAGTGTCCATGGTGCACAGAGGGAGATCCTGCCCCAATGTCCATTAAGTGCAGAGGGGGATCTTGCCCTAGTGTCCACGGTGTGCTGAAGGAGGATCCTCCCCAGTGTCCATGGTGTGCAGAGGGTGATCCTGCCCTAGTGTACCTGGTGTGCAGAGGGGGAACCTGCCCTAGTGCACACGGTGTGCAGAGGGGGATCCTGCCCTGCCTTAGTGTACAAAGTGTACAGAGAGGAATCCTGCCCTAGTGTACATGGTGTGCAGAAGGGGATCCTGCCCTAGTGTACATGGTATGCAGAGGGGGATCCTGACCTAGTGTACATGGTGTAAAGAGGGGGATCCTGCCCTAGAATACACGGTGATCAGAAGGGGATCCTGCGCCACTGTACGTGGTGTGCAGAGGGGGAATCCTGCCCTAGTGTACATGGTATGCAGAGGTGGATCCTGCCCTAGTGTACACAGTGTACAGAGGGGGATCCTGACCTAGACTACAGGGTGATCAGAGGGGGATCCTGCCCCACTGTACATGGTGTGCAGAGGGGAGATCCTGCCCTAGTGTACATGGTGTGCAGAGGGGGATCCGGCCCTAGTGTACATGGTGTGCAAAGGGGGATCCTGCCGTATATACATGGTGTGCAGAAGAAGATCCTGCCCTAGTGTACACAGTGTGCAGAGGGGGATCCTGCCCTAGTGTACATGGTGTGCAGAGGGGGATCCTGCCCTAGTGTACATGGTGTGTAGAGGTGAATCCCACCCTAGTGTACACGGTGTACAGAAGGGGATCCTGCCCTAGAGTACACAGTGATAAGAGGGGGATCCTGCCCTAGTGTACATGGTGTGCAGAGGGGGGTTCTTGCCCTAGTGTACATGGTGTGCAGAGGGGGATCCTGCCCTAGTGTACACGGTATGCAGAGGGGGATTCTGCCCTAGTGTCCACAATGTGGAGAGGGTGATCCTGCCCTAGTTTACACGGTGTGCAGAGGGCGATCCTGACCTAGCGTACATGGTGTGCAGTGGGGGATCCTGCCATAGTATACATGGTGTGCAGAGGGGGATCCTGCCTAGTGTACACGGTGTGCAGAGGGGGATCCTGCCCTAGTGTCCACAATGTGGAGAGGGTGATCCTGCCCTACTTTACACGGTGTGCAGAGGGCGATCCTGACCTAGTGTACATGGTGTGCAGAGGGGGATCCTGCCATAGTATACATGGTGTGCAGAGGGGGATCCTGCCCTGCCTTAGTGTACACGGTGTACAGAGAGGGATCCTGGCCTATTGTACACGGTGTGCAGCGGGGGATCCTGCCCTAGTGTACATGGTGTGCAGCCGGGGATCCTGCCCTAGTGTACACGGTATGCAGAGGGGGATCCTGCCCTAGTGTACACGGTATGCAGAGGGGGATCCTGCCCTAGTGTACACGGTGTGCAGAGGGGAATCCTACCGTAGTGTACAAGGTGTGTAGAGGACGATCCTGCCGTAGTGTACACGGTGTGCAGAGGGCGATCCTGCCCTAGTGTACATGGTGTGCATAGGGGGATCCTGCCCTAGTGTCCACAATGTGGAGAGGGGGATCCTGCCCTAGTGTACATGGTGTGCAGAGGGGGATGCTGCCCTAGTGTACATGGTGTGCAGAGGGGGATCCTGCCCTAGTGTACATGGTGTGTAGAGGGGGATCCTGCCCTAGTGTCCGCAATGTGCAGAGGGGGATCCTGCTGTAGTGTACACGGTGTGCAGAGGGGGATCCTGCTGTAGTGTACACGGTGTGCTAAGGGGGATCCTGCTGTAGTGTACACGGTGTGCTAAGGGGGATCCTGCTGTAGTATACATGGTCTGCAAAGGGGGATCCTGCCCTAGTGTACATGGTGTGCAGAGAGGGATCCTGCCGTAGTGTCCACAATGTGCAGAGGGGTATCCTGCCGTAGTGTACTTGGTGTTCAGAGGGGGATCCTGCCCTAGTGTACATGGTTTGCATAGGGGACCGCACCCCAGAGTCCAAAATGTGCAGATGGGGATCCTGCCCTAGTGTCCACGGTGTGCAGAGGGTGATGCCACCCCACTGTCCATGGTGTGCAGGCTTGAAATCAAACATGTACTTCCCTGATGCTCAGCCTGCTGGCTTTAGCCAGTTGTTTCAGCTGCAGTCTTTGTCTTAAAAATTACCTGTTAAAGGGCAGATCAAGACAGCAGCATAGGACAGACCTGGTATGCAGCCTCCTACTAACTTGACATAGCTCACTATTAACAGCTTTGGGAACTCCCACCCACCTAGCCAGGAGCCTAGCTAAAGGATGATTAGCTCAAAACTATCTCAATATCTCTGTGTGCTTCTCACCCTGCCCCCAAGAATATGGTCCAGGGCTCCATCATTCAACACTATTTACCTAGCTCAGGTGTCAAAGGTCATAGTGACTCACTTTCAAGTTCTTGCAAGATCCTAAGTGTCAGAAGCAACTAGTGAGGAGAACTCTTCTAACTCAACCATGAAAAACAAACACTCTGATTAAAAAATGGGCAAAAGGCTTGAATAGACATGTCTCCAAAGAAGATATATAAATGCCTAATAAAAATGCCCAATATCACTAGTCATTAGGGAAAAGCATGTCACAGAAAAAAATGCCCAATATCACTAGTCATTAGGGAAAAGCATGTCAAAGCCATAGTGAGGTACCACTTTACACCCACTAGGATGGTACAATTCCTTTTTTTTTGTTTGAGACTATCTCACTTTGGTGCCCTTGGTAGGGTCATTGCTCACAGCAACCTCAAACACTTGGGCTAACGTGATTCTTGCCTCAGCCTCTGGAGCAGCTGGGACTACAGGCACTAGCTATTTTTAGAGATGGTGTCTCGCACTTGCTCAGGCTGGTCTTGAACTCCTTGAGCTCAGGCAATCCACACACCTCAGCTTCCCAGAGTGCTAGAATTACAACCACTGTGCCTGGCCTTGGATGGCACAATTTTAAAAAATGGAGAATGACAAGTGTTAGTGAGAATCAGAGAAACTTGAAGTCTTGTACATGGCTGGCAGGAATGTAAAAGAGCTCAAAAAGTGCAGCATAGAATTACCAAGTGATTCAGCAATTCTACTTCTGGGTATGTCTTCAAAAGAAAGGTAGCCGGAACTCAGACCAGTCTTTCTACACCCAATCATAGCAGGATTATCCACGATAGCCAAAAAGTGGAAACAACCCAAGTGTCTCTCAACAAACATAATGTGACACATGGGACATTAATCAACCTAAATAAAGAAGCTCTGTCATGTGCTATGGTGTACACGAACCTTGGGGCCATGATGCTGAGTGAAATACATTAATCACAGGACAAATCCTGTGTGATTCCGCTCACAGGAGGTCCCTACAGTTGTCAGGTTCACAGAGACAGAATGTAAAAGGCGGGTGGCCAGGGCTGGGGAGGTATCTGGTATCTCATGGAGACAGAGTTAAATTTGGGAAGATGAGGAAGTTCTGGAGATGGAGGGTGGTCATGGTTGCACAGTACTGTGGATATGCTTATGTCACTGAACTGTGACATTTAAAATGATTTTAGAAAAAGATGCAGCCTCAGAGCCACTGCTCACCACCCATCTCAGACTTAAGTTTTTCTCCCATGAACCTAACATTCCCCACAACAGAAGGTAAACACAAAATGACACTTTGGAACTGCCTTCCTCTTTATCTAACAGCTGTCCCTTGTGGCAGGACCCAAATGGCTTCTTTGGGAGATCAGCTCCGATGCACCCTCCACTGGGCCTTGAGGGGCCAGGACGGTCTTCCACGCTGAGCTGTCACTCATCAGTCTTACCTGCCCATGATGAGGACAGTTAATGGAGATATGGGACTAAAAGCTGTTCCATTTGGTGTTCTGAGTTATTCTGGGGAACAAGTTTACTCCACAAGGGGCCAGGCAGAGAACTGGAACTTTTTTCTTTTTCTTTTTTTTTTTTTTTTAAAGCAAATGTGAATTAGTAAAAACCACTGTTAAAGGGCATGATTAACACCAGTGGAAATTTTGGGCTCCTGGGCTTTTGTCAGAAGGTTGAGAAGGGACAAATTTAGTCAGAAAGCCAGAGGTCGAGGGGCATCTAACAAGGGTATATGTGAAACTTCGTAAATGTGGAATGTAAATGTCTTGGCACGGTAACTGGGAAAATGCCAGGAAGGCTATGTTAACTATTGTGATGAAAATGTGTCAAA
>CAUYPK010028944.1:0-11811 GCA_963574355.1 Loris lydekkerianus
TTCTTTCTTTCTTTCTTTCTTTCTTTCTTTCTTTCTTTCTTTCTTTCTTTCTTTCTTTCTTTTCTTTCTTTCTTTCTTTCTTGACAGAGCCTCAAGCTGTCTCCCTGGGTAGACGGCCATGGCATCACAGCTCACAGCAACCTCTAACTCCTGGGCTTAAGTGATTTCTTGCTTTAGCCTCCCAAGTAGCTGGGACTACAGGCGCCCGCCACAATGCCCGGCTATTTTTTGTTGTAGTTGTTGATGTTGTTTTAGCTGGCCTGGGCCGGGTTCGAACCTGCCAGCCTTGGTGTATGTGGCTGGCACTGTAACCATTGTGCTATAGGTGCTGAGCCTCCACCACCGCATTGACAAGTTTTTGTTGGCTCTGCTTCCAAAATACCTCCTACTACAAGACACTGTCACTGCTCACCTGGACACTGCCACAACAGTCTTCCTGTATCCACTCGTACACATAGCCAGAGTGATCCCTTCACTTTGCCAAGACTCCACATTGACTACCACTTAGAGTGAAATTCAGATTCCTTGCCTCCACTCCCATCTTCTCTCTCACTAATCACACTTCAATTGCACAGACCTTTGCTTGCCTCAAACCCACCAATCTCATTCCTGCCGCAGGCCCTTTGCACCAGCTGTGCTTTCTGTCTGGAATGCCCTTCGCCAGAGGTTCACATAGTGGGCTCTTTCTTGGTAACAGATCTCAACTTAGACGCCTCCTTATCAGTGAAGCTGTCCCTGATCACCAGTCTGAGCAACCCTCGGTCTCTATTGCTTACTCTATTTTATTTTTATCACAGCATTACTGGTACATATTGTTTCCCTTTTTCTCTAGTTTATTTGCTTGTTGTCAGCTGTCCCACAAGAGCAGGGACTTGTCTCTGTCTGCTGTGGCTGAGTTCTCTGAGCAGCACCTGGATGCCTGAATAAGGCAAGCACTGGGGTCACTTCTCACGGTCCTCTTTGATGTCTTGTTTAGCTCACAACCTGTGGTTCGCCTGTGGGTGTCCATGACCTTCACCCCCCGTGCACTGCCCATTGGTTTCAACAGCAGTGTGAATGTACGTTTGTGTTTTGAAGTCAGCTCTGCAACCACAGCCACTGAGTCAGGTAATAAATAGGCAGTGTAGCTGACCCCTCAGCTTTACATGGTGCTGGGGATCCCTCCTTTAGAGCTTAGCTCCTTTGTCATTAGGTTCTATTAAATGTGGACCACCCCAGGAAAGGGTGGTCTGATGTTACATGCACACTCTGAAGGGGCGTGTCTGACCCTGTTGGGAAGAGGGCATTGGATCTCTCTTTCAGGGTTGAAGCTTGACTCAAAAAGTTTCCGAAAGACTCAAGAAGTCAGCTATTCCTCCATCTGCTTCTGCTGTGCCATGTGTGCACCTGTGTGTGTTGAGGCTCCTGAAAAGTGCCCTTGCTCCTTCTTTCTGATTTACATCTTCTCTTCTTCCCTCCTCACCATGTCTCCCCAGCCCATGTAGATTGGATAACCTGCTAGAAGCCTGGTCTCTCTTCCCATCCCTTTACCCAATGTGTGTTTGGAGATTGTTTCCACAAAGGGGAGAGTGGGTATGGCTTCCACAGATATTTACTGCCACCCCAGAGCTCCCCTCTGGAACAGTCCTCACATCTCAATATTAGAGGCAGCTCTCTGTGTCCTGCAGGTCAGAGAGCAGTCTCCTGGGGTGGCTTTACCACAGAGAAAGGCTGTTATCAAATCTAGAGGTGGAAAATGACATTTCTAGGGCACAGAGCCTGCTGAGAGCTATGTGATGCTGGGCAGGTGTCTTTGCCTCTCTGGATCCTGGTTTCTGTTCTGTATAGTAAAGAAGTTGGCCCAGGAATCTCTAAGGTGCTTCCAGCTTTGTGGTCCTCGGGTTTCATTACGTGGTTTCTCTCTCCATTTTCCCTCTTCCCTATTGTCTTCTTCCTGGCCTCCTTTCCCTAAGGAAAGCTGGCTCCCCTCTGGAATGTTCTGCTCTGGGCCTAGAGCTGTGAGGGAGGGAGCCTGGCCAGGTGCAGAAGACAATGAGAAAATTATCTTTGAAATAAATAAGAAACGCAGAAGTCCAGTGCTGAGGAAGTGCTTGCATGGGGACAGTGTTCAGGAGGGGCTCAGGAAGCCTCAGGAAGGCTGGTGGGCACTGGGGTCTCTGACTAGGGCTTGCCCATCCGGGCCTCATCAGGAAGGTCTGGTCTCCATTCCCAGGCCTCAGAGAGACATCTCTCAACTTCACGTTGGACGTAGATGTGGGGAAGAAGAGGAAAAGGCTGCAGTGTTCAGACATGAAAGCCTGCCTGAGCTCCCTCCGGGAATGGAGCAGTGGGTCCCATCTCTGTGAGCACCTCCTGCTTGTGCGCACAGAGGGAGAGGTGAGTGGAGGGTTTAGATGGGAGTCCAGAGGGGTCTATGTCATTGAGAAAAGATTTGAAGTGTGTGCAATGGAGGATACATACCCAATACATACAAATGAGGAGATTCAAATAATCATAGTCGATCAAGAACCATGTAAGGGAGCAATGTCTTCCATGCTGCTTTGAGAAAGATATTTCTCAAAGGAAGATGTGACCATGACTCTTCCTCTTCTGATAAAGTTTGGGCCAGTTCTTAATCCCTGATGACCAGAACCGCTTTGGGATTTGGGTTAGAACCATAGGAGCTATGGGACCAAAGACCATAGCAAATCAAGGGAGAATTTCCCAAGACTCTTGGCAGCTTGCTTGAAGGAAGTTTGCCTTCCGCCTGCCTTACTTGGAAGGTGTTTAGAACTTCTGACTCACCACTTTCATTATTTATTTCTTATATGGCTACATCAGAGTTAAAAAATATCCTCCTTGTCATCTTGTCTCCCATATCTGACCATGGTGACTGTGCAGCTCTGTGAGGAGGACTGCTTCTCTAACATCAGCGTCAAGATCAGCTACCAACTCCAGACCCCCAATGGAAGGAGGGACCATCCCCGCCCCATCTTGGACCAGTACACTGAGCCCTCTGCCATCTTCCAGGTGACTCTCCCCACCATCTAGCACTCCACCCTCCTGCGGGCCATCCCACAAAAAATGCCTTCTCTACTAGCTTCAAAGAATGCTAGAGTGGGGAGGGAAGGTCCTCAGACAGCAGTTGGGCCTCTTACTGTGGGAATGGGGAAACTTGGTCCTCCCGGAGATGGTGTTGATTTGTGCTTCACTGGTAGGTAACTGAGCTTTCCAACCACCACCCTCCTTGGGCTTGTTCCTTTATGTTCATAAAAATCTCTTGTTACATATTTAATGAAGTACATGAATGCACTGCATGCTGGGGCTTCACTTGGCAAGGGTCTCTGATGACAGAGTGATGGGGGTCCCTTATAGGGGCTGGACTGAAGCTGTCCTGCCTTGTGCTGCAGAGAGGATACCCTTTGGTGCACCTGCTTACTCAGGCCCTGCCCAGGGCCTTCAGGCTCAATGTCTGGTCCCACCAAACCTGTACCGCAGTCTCTCCTCCAGGTCCCCATCAGTGCAGCTAAGACAGGGAGTAGTGTCACAAGAAAGTCTTCTCATGAATAAGGGAAATCAGAAGAGGAAATAAAGAATCAAATTTCCTGATCCAGAAGCTCAGGTGTGGTGGCTAACACCTATAATCTCAGCACTCTGGGAGGCCAAGGTGGGAGGATCATTTGAGGCCTGGAGTTCAAGACATTGTGGAGGGCACCTGTGGTCCCAGCTACTCAGAAGGCTGAAACAGGAGGATTGCTTGAACCCAGGAGTTTGAGGTTGCTGTGAGCTAGGCTTACGCCATGGCACTCTAGCTTGGGGCAACAGAATGAGGCTTTGTCTCAAAAAACAAATTTTTATTTTTCCTTATCCTTTGATATTTCTTCCCACCCTAAGCCCTGGCCCCCAGGGCATTTTGTCAATCTTCTTTTAGAGAGTATAGAAAAATCAGCAGGAAGAAAGAAATGACAACATTTGCATTAAAAAATAATTATTATAGTCATAGCTAGGATAAATTGAGTCTCAAAAAAAAAGCTAAAAGTAATTCATGCAGGTACAGAAAAGCTTCAGATTACAAAGTATGTTTCCAGGTAATCATAGGACACTCATGACCATCTAGTGATTTTACAAATTATGTTCTGTATTAACTAAATTATATAAACCTTTACCTCCCATTTTGAACAATACCCAGTATATAAGTTCCAAATAGTCAATAGAAATAGGAAAGCCCTCCATGAGCAAAGATAGTAATCATCATTTTTTTAGGTAGAAAGGCTTTATTTTAAATTTATAATGCTATATTTATTTTTTAAATAATTCTTTTTTTTTTTAAGAGACAGAGTCTAACTTTGTTGTCCTTGGTAAAGTGCTGTGGCATCACAGCTCACAGCAACCTCCAGCTCTTGGGCTTAGGTGATTCTCTTGCTTCAGCCTTCTGAGTAGCTGGGACTACAGGCACCCATCACAATACCCTGCTGTTTTTTTTTTTAATTAAACCATAGCTGTGTACATTAATACAATCATGGGGCACCATGCACTGGTTTTATATACAATTTGAAATATTTTCATCAAACTAGTTAACATAGCCTTCCTGGCATTTTCTTAGTTATTGTGTTAAGACATTTATATTCTACATTTAGTAAGTTTTACATGTACCCTTGTAAGATACACCGTAGGTGTGGTCCCACCAATTACTCTCCCTCCACCCATCCTCCCCTGCCCCTCCCCTCTCTTTCTCCTTTTCCCATATTTTTAGGTTATAATTGGGTTATAGCTTTCATATGAAACCTATAAATTAGTTTCATAGTAGGGCTGAGTACATTGGATACTTTTTCTTCCATTCTTGAGCACCCTGCTATTTTTTGTTGTAGTTTGGCTGGGGCTGGGTTCGAACCTGCCACTCTCAGTATATGGGGCCAGCACCCTACTCACTGAGCCACAGGCACTGCCCTATTTTTAAAATAATTTTGAAAATTTGGTATTGGAGACAAGTTAGATGATTCAGAAAAGACTTAGAGAACTAATGTAGTACAGTTTTAGTGATAAGTAGATTATCATTAATTACATTTAATCTGTTTTTTTTTTAACTTTTTGTGTATTTATGTTTTTTGAGACCATCTCAAGCTATTGCCCTAGGTAGAGTGCTGTGGCATCATAGCTCACAGCAACTTCCAACTCAAGCTCAAGTGCTCCTCTTGCCTCCATTTTTCTATTTTTAGTAGAGATGGGGTTTCACTTTTGCTTAGACTGGTCTTGAGCTCGTGAGCTCAAGCAGTCCACCTGCCTCAGCCTCCCAGAGTGCTACGATTATAGGTTTGAGCCACCGTGCCTGACATAAAACTTTTTATTTTGAAATATTGGACTTACCAAAAAGGTACAAGCATAATCTGAAGAATTCTTATTTGAGAGAAAGTTATAGATGTGATGCCTCCTTACCCTTAATATTTCAGTATGTATTTCCTAAAATGAAGGCATTCTCTTACAATACAGTAGAATAATCAAAATCAAGAAATTAACTTTGATAAAATACTATTATCTAATCTATCAGCTTTATTCATATTTTTACTGGTTGTCTTTTTAAATCCGTTATAGCAAAAGAAAAAAATTCTCTGGTCCAGGAACATTCATTGCATTTATTTATTTATTTATTTATCTATCTATCTAACTAGTTAGTTAATTATTTTTGAAACAGAATCTCATTCTGTCACCTAGGCTGGAGTGCAGTGGTATGATCAGAGCTCACTGAAGCCTCAAACACTTCAGTCTTTTGAGTAGCTGGGACTACCACCACATCTGGTAATTTTTCTTACTTTTTGTAGAGACAGGGTCTTGCTATGTTGTCCAGGCTGGCCTCAAGTGATCCTCCTACCTTAGCCTTCCGAAGTGCAAAGTGCTGGGATTACAGATGTGAGCCACTGTGCTCAACCCGTTCATTGCATTTTATTGTTATTTATCTTTAATTTCCTTTAACTTGGAACAATTTCTTTCATCTTTCCTTATCTTTAATGATCTTAACATTTTTGAATGGGTATGGTTCAGTCATTTTGTAGAATGTTCCTCACTTTGAGTTTGTCTGTTTCCTCATGATTAGATTTAGGTTATGCATTTTTGTGCGGCATATCACAGAAGGAAAGTTGTGACCCTCTCAGTACATCCATACATTTTTGTGCTATTTCCCTTTGTAATCATTATTTTATGGTGAGATACTTTGATATTATATCCTGCTTAATGTCTATTAATGTGTCTTATCTTAATCATTACTGCGGGGGTTTGACAAAGAGATTGAAAAAAAAAGCTGTACTCCATCTACAAAGATAGAATGGAAATCTTTGTAGAAAGGCCCATAGATGTTACCAGAGAATGTGTTCTACCTGGTAGCTGAGATGGTCTAACCCCATTCTCTTTCACTGGGGTTTGGTAAAACACAACAGGCTATGTGGCTATATTAAAAACAGAACAAAAAACACTACACAAAACTGTTGACCCAGTTAGATAGAACTCCATGCTCTGACTTCTGCAAAAGTCATTTCCTTTCTTCAGGAGGTAGAAAGCTTCCTTTCAAGCTCTGGGCTCCCATTCCAACCCCAGGCTAAATGGACCTGCAGAAAGCTGCAGAGGTGATGACTGGCTGCTGGGAAGATAAATGCAGAGACTCTCCAGTCAAGGAGCTGGCTGTGTTTCCTTCACAATAAAAAATAGACCCAACTACTTTAGAAAATTTTGATTTTTCAACTCAAACTGGGGCTTTTTAACCTTAACAGAGCTTTTTGAACCAAATATGGCCTTCTGAATTAGTTTATTAGGTGTGGGCAAGATAGTAAAGGAAATAGTTAGCTCACAGAGAAGACTGCCATGGGGAAGAGGCCCTCCATGCCTGGGCCTGGACTGTATTTGATTAGGTAGCCCCTATCCCTGCCATTGCTGTTGCGGCCTAGACTTGAAAAGACTAAGGAAGCTTTTTTTCACATAGGTTTTTCTCCCCCAAAGCTCAGAGTAGTGAGTCGCTTTTAATTCACATGATATGAATGTGTCAGGCACAACCATCATTCCATGAAAGGTCACCCCATTTTTGACCTTGGCCAGAGACCTGGTACATAGGATGCCCTTGTTGTGGTACAGATCCAGGAATATCACTGTCACAGCTCTCTTGGGTATGTGGCACAATCCCAGCCTGATCCCATGCCTCTTTGTCTGGTTGCAGCTGCCCTATGAGAAGGACTGCAAGAATAAGCTGTTTTGTGTTGCTGAGCTACAGCTGGCTACCACCGTCTCTCAGTAAGTTGGATCCAGCAGTCATTATTTCCTGCTGTTAACTTCCTCCTGAAGGCTGGGCAATCCTCTCCTCAGGCTCTGTGGATATTCCCTTCCCCTTCTCCCTATGGCCCACAAAAGGCCCTTCCACTTAATATCTCATTATGTCCTCAGCCCCTCCATGGGGGAGGCAAGACAGATTTATATTCCCATTTTATAGATTAGCAAACTGACTCAGGAGCCAAGAGCCCAGCAAAGGGTCACAGTGGCCATTTGTGTGAACTTGAACCCAGGTTTCTTCGTGTCCTGGACAATGCCGTGTTCATAACTAGTGTTTCTTGCTTCTAGGACTAGAGGCAACTGCTTTCCTGGCTTACCTCTTGGCCAAATTAAGTAATTCACCAAATATTTCTGAAGCATCTACTCTGTGCCAAGTAATCTAGGGCTTCATGGGCCCTCATAAGGGCTTTTACTGTGAGCTGGGAGGTTGGAGCAATGACATAGTCTTGCATTTTAGTAGGGTCCTTCACACTGGTGTGTTGAGAAGAGACTATAGGAGCAAAAGTAGAAGCAGGGAGGCAGCAGTGACTACCACGGTAATGACTCAAGTGAGAGGTGATGGTGGCTCGGACCCAGGTCATGGCAATGAAGGTGGTTATATTTTGAAATTAGAGTCCATAGGATTTGCTGACAGTGAATTTCGGGAGTGAGAAGGGTCATAGACTGAACATCTAGTACTGCCCTAACGCACTGGCCATTAGTCATGTTTGGCTGTTTAAATTTAAATTAATTGGGCAGCACCTGTCACTCAGTGGGTAGGGCACTAACCACATACACTGGAGCTGGTGGGTTTGAACCCAGCCCGGGCCAGCTAAAACAACAATGACAACTGCAACAACAACAAAAAATAACCAGGTGGGTGCTTGTAATCCCAGCTACTTGGGAGGCTGAGGCAAGAGAATTGCTTAAGCCCAAGAGTTTGAGGTTGCTGTGAGCTGTGACGCCATGGCACTCTAAAAGGGCGACAGCTTGACTCTTGTCTCGAAAAAAAAAATTAATTAAAATTAAACACAATTAAAAATTTAGTTGCTCAGTCACATTTTATTGTTTTATTTATTTTTTTTTTCCAGTCACATTTTAGAGGCTTAATACCCACATGTGGCTGGTGGCATTGGACAGCACAGATACAGACTATTTCCATAACTGTGAAAGTTCTACTGGGCTACACTGAATTCTATTATAGAATGATGGGGTTGCCAAGATCATGAGTTTGGTTTTGGATGTGATAGTCTTAAAATGCCCTGCCTGGCTACTAGTGCTGTGTTTGTATCAGGACACTGATGGCCAGTTAGCCAGAATGGGTATCTACAAGAAGAACACTGTTCCCCAGGTCCTGGTAAGCCCTCTCATAGACATTTGAAGGAGCAATTCAAAACTTCCAAGTGCTTTAGAATCCAGCCTAACAAGCAGATGCAGCTGTTTCCAACAGGAATCAATTGTAACCAACCAATTGCCCTCCCTGCCAGCTACTTGCAAAATACAGATACAGCACACACAGCTTACCCGACATCGCCACCTGGTGTTCATAGCAAGCAATATCTTCCATTTCAAAAGTATTTACTACTGAGTCCAATTGTCAGCATCCAACTGTCCCTGTGGTTTTTGACCTTTCTGTGGACCCCCTGAAGAATATCATAAAAACTACAGACTCCTATCCCTGAATGTTCACATGTACATACATAAATGTTTGCATTCCAGAACCTCTGAAACTGTCCCTGGACTTCAGGTTAAGAAACCTTGTTAACTATTCTGATGATGCTCAGATCACTCTCATGGGCTCTAGAACAGTATTTCTAACTGACATTTCAGTACCTCCACCTTGTTATGCTGTGGGCACCTCTCATGTCCGAGACCGAAGTCCTCTTCTCCCATCCGTGGGTCTTCCTCCTGTGTTCTCTCCCTTAGCACCACTCAGCCATCCAAGTTAGGAACTCAGAAAGCGTCCTTGACACCTCTCACTCTCTCTTGCTCTGCTTGCCTTGCCACCTCTGATGTCTTTCAATCTGTATTCCTGTGGTCTTATTTCAGGCATGTGCCATCTCTCAGATGGATTTTCACAACAGGCTCTGTCTCTGCCTCCAATTAGTCCATCCTTTTCTCAACTGTGATACAAACAAAACAAGACAATAACAACAAAGCACACATCACATTACTTCCCAGACATGCACATTCCACCTTTGGATATTTCAGATGGTTAAAAAGTTTTCTTTGTGTTGTTAGTGTATTTTCCTGGAGATGTCAACTACAGGAACCACTGACAGTCGCTTTGCAGTCTGGGTCCCCTAATACCTCAGCGGTCTGAAGGAAGCTCTCACATATCCCCAAGTTTTTTCTTCTGTAGGATGAATGGACTCATGTCTTAAATGATAGCCTTTAAATGGGAAGAGTCTGAGTGATTTAGTGGGAGGGAAAGCTGAGGCCAGGAAATAGGTTGGTGTGTCTTGTGCACACTGTTCTCCAGTCCTAAGCAGTATGCCTGCCATTAGAAGGTGCCCCATAAATATTTGTGAAATGAACGGATTTGTGTCATGGAGTACTTGCCTAGGGTTTACAGTGGTGATGATAGAAAAAGGATTTGGATTCAATTTTCACAACTCGTTGGAGTTTGCTAGAACTCAGGCAATTTAATTAGCTCTTGTTTCCTCTTCTATAACATGGAGAGTGGCTTGAGTACTTCATAGGGTTCCTGTGAGGATGAATCAAGCACGCGAAGCCTGGTCCTCAGCACATGATAAACACTGAATACGGCCATTGTCATCATCTCATGCAGCAGCTGAGATGGTGTGGCAGTCCGTGTATTTGCTTATGTCAAGGATAGGAAAGTCTAGAAAACGGCATCCCTTGGGAAAATTGTCTAAGAAGTTAGTTAAGAATGTGCTATTCTATTGTATTGAAGTTTTATGAAGTAAAACTGGTAACACTTTCATCTTCCACTGTGCAGGCAGGAATTGGTAGTGGGTCTCACAAAGGAGCTGACCATGAACATTAACCTAACCAATGCTGGGGAAGATTCCTACATGACAAGCATGACTCTGAATTACCCCAGAAACTTACAGTTCAAGAGGATACAAAAGGTAACCATAGCAGCAGCTTTGGAAACTGACCCTTCATCCCCTTCCCTGCTAGTCCATCCTGGTCCATCCATATAAATGGTGAGTATCTAGATGAATCCCCTTCACTCTAGTCATGTGCTATGGACCTATGCTCTGCCCTAAAAACCTTCATTGGTGCCATTTTGCTGTGCGATCATCCAGCCCTACATGCGACCTTCTTTCTTAACCAGGGTTCTGAGAGAGAAATAATCTCTAATGCCTTAAGGCATTGAGAAAGCAAAATTTAGCTTGGACAGGGCAAAGAAAAAAATCTGTCCTGCCATTCACCAGGCTGGGATCACAGACACAGAGTCAGTTGCAAAGATGCTAGGAACACAGTCTTTCTCCCAAGGTCACCCTGGAGCTGTAGAGTAGCACAACCCTGAGAAATTGTTTTCTAAAATCACAGATGATCAGAAACTTTGCATTTGAAATCATGTACCCTTAATTATGAACCCATCTCACTCTTGCCTGGAGAACCGAGGTCACTTTGAGAAGGAGAGGCAGTCTTAAGTTCATCTGAGGTACAGAGCTTCAGGTCATGTTTCTGGACACAACTTTCCCCTTTAGAACAATTGTTTTCCAAAGAAGCAGCCCTGGGTCCACTTTACAGTCTGGCCCTGATATCGATTGGGCCATTTGCAGACAGCCCTGCTTTGCTTTCAGGCTATCCAAACACTGATTTACATTTCGCCTGAACTCCACCTTCCCCATAGTCCTTTAGTAACTGTTTTTCCCTCTAGTGAGATATACCACAGTGCAGTTTTCCTCAATGCAATGAGTCAATAAATTTGACTTTGTTGAACTATAGGTTTGTCCTTGGCCATGTTAAGCTATTTGGCCTAGAACAGCTTCTATTACATGAATGAAATTCTGTCCATCTAGAAAAGAACTAGTAGCCAGGCGTGGTGGCTCAGCCAGTAATCCTAGCACTTTTGGGAGGCTGAGACGGGTGGATTGCTTTATCTCAGGAGTTCGAGACAGCCAGAGCAAGAGCAAGACCCCTCCCTCTCTACTAAGACAGAAAAACTAGCTTGGTGTTGTGGTGGGCACTTGTAGTCCCAACTACTTGGGAGGCTGAAGCCAGAGAATCATTGAAGCCCAAGAGTTTGAGGTTGCTGTGAGGTATGACACCATGGCACTTTACCCAGGGCAACAGAGTAAGACTTGGTATCTAAATAAATAAATAAATAAAAGAACAAGTGATACACCATCCTTGGGAGAATTAATAGCCAATCCAGTTATTTTCTATACTTAGTGGTCCAGATGAGGAGCCCTGGCTCATGCTGGCCTTTCAGCCCGTCTCAGTGTGTTAAGTTTGAGACTTTTTTTTTTTTTTTTTTTTTTTTTTTTTGCCAGTCTCAGACTGGTGGCATGGATTGGGGTGGCTGGATAATACCACCCGCAAATGCCAAACTCCGAGGCTCAATTT
>CAUYPK010028947.1:0-12920 GCA_963574355.1 Loris lydekkerianus
ATAAAAACCCCGGGCTAAGGGTGGGGGCAGGTGCTGGCCCCTCCCTTGACCCGTCCCAATTTTTCAACGTTTTTTTTTTTTTTTTTTTTTTTTTTTTTTTTTTTGCAGTTTTTGGCTGGGGCTGGGTTTGAACCCACCACCTCCGGCATATGGGGCCGGCACCCTACTCCTTTGAGCCACAGGTGCCGCCCCGTTTTCTAACTTTTTAAATCTCATGTTTCTGTTTTGGAGAATGTAACTTATCTCTGCCTCAGAACATTGTTGTGAACATAAAATAAGATGGTACTCATCAGGTGCCTAGCAGTGCATCAAGAATGCAGTGTGTGCCCGATAAACACCAGTGCCACAGAGTGTGGGGAGTGATAGAAATCTGATTGTTTAGTTTTGTTGGTATTTTGTTTAAGTATTTCTGTGCATCTTTGCCAGCAGGGACAGAATGGCTCAGTAGGAGAAAATGAAAGGTACCTTCCTGCTTTCAAGAAGAGAGCCAGATTGGGCTTTTGCTAGGTTTTCACCTTACCCAGTCCCCCACTACAGCAAGAAAAGGAACACCAGCACCTTTGTGGTGTTAAGGCTGATGTCCTGTCATGGCCAAAAGGGGCAGAATGAATGTGTGGTGTTTGGGAGACTTGAAAGGGGACAGTGGCCTGAGCTTGTCATGTATCTCCAGAGACTGGGACGAACAAGCCTGGAGCTCACTGAAAGTCCTGGCTCTGAGAGCAAGCTGGCTGGGGCCAGCAGGCCTGTGGGGGTGGGGGGGCATGGGCAGCCCAGCTGGGAACTGGGGAAGGTACACTGTGGGGGGTGGTGGCAATGCTGCCCAGAGTGGGGGAGCCCCTGACCTGGGACCGCAGATTTGGCCACCAGAAGAACCTTTGGGGCTGTGTACCCCAACCCTGCCCATGGTTCTTGTGGGATCCACAGGAGGATTTTAAATACCTGCTAGTCTTAGGGAGTGGAAGTCGGGCCAGTTCAGAATAAAGCAGAGCGGGGAAATCCTGACATTATTGCATCTTAAGAAACATAATTCCTTGTGAGTGAAATGCAGTGATAACATGGGTAAAATGTTTGGGATTTCAGCAAGTCAGCCCTGGAAGAAACTGCTGAAGTGTTTTTCATCTTGTGGTTCTGGTTTTCTTTACATCAAACAGACAGAAGCTTGAGGAGCAACTAACCACACACACGCACACGCACAGCAGCCACAAGTGAGAAATGCAACAAGGGCTAAAGCCCAGCTCTGCTCATATGAACATATGTGCACACACCGCCACATATTCCTAAGGACGCTCATGTATTTCAGGAGACATCTCAAACATGCTGGTGAGACAGATGGGTATGGGGACAAAAAGGAACCCCTAAGGAAAAAATGTAAGCTAAGAGAGGGGCCAGGTGCCCTGGCAGTAAGGCTGGGAGGATGACAAGGGCAGCTCTCTGCAGAGGTGGCATACACAGGTGGGAGCCAAGCAAAAATGATAGACACCACGGAGGGTCTGTCTAGGTGCCATCAAACCTACAAGCAATGCCCTGAGGCCACAGGGGATTCACTGGGTACACTGAGAGCTTTTGGGGGCTGTCAGGCTTTTCTTTTCTTTTCTTTTTTTTTTTTTTAATTATTATTATTATTGTCAGGCTTTTCTGTTCATGTTGTTGCCACATTCAGACCCTGGTACCCAGGTAGATCCAAGTGGCTCACCTAGCAATTTCTGAGGTTCCTATGAACCCAAAAAGCCTGGGTATGACAGTAATTTCTTCTCTGATTTCTTTCAGGATTGATATTAAAAGGAAATTATTTTCCTTAAAGTGTTGAAGCCTAACATGGCTCGTCAGTAAAACTCTCTTTTCCTATGGCCAAGCACCATCCGGCTTTGTGGATTTTACAAAAGAACCAGATTTTACAAAAGAGCCAGAAAGTCCGGGGCCAGGCCACACTCTGGGCAGTCCTGGATATGTTTTTAAATGATGTGGGTTGACCTTGTTGGAAAGATAGCAAGTAAATGTAATGCTGGTGACCAATGCTGGTGACACATGGCCTTAACCAAAGAGATCCCAATCTCTGCAGGAACTAGCTATATCAATTACTATATAATCAGATAGCGTATTTCAGACCCATGAAAAATCCTCCTTTTGAAGCATTCTTATTGCCATGGGAAACATTCATGTCACATCCATTTAAATAATACTTATAGGGTGCCCTTTCGCAGAACATGAGCTGATTAGAGAGCAGAAGCACAGACAGGTCACATAAGAACCTACCTACTAGAAGCCAGGCGCAGTGGCTCATGCCTGTAATCCTAGCACTCTGGGAGGCTGAGGTGGGAGAATTGTTCGAGCTCAGGAGTTCAAGACCAGCCTGAACAAGAGTGAGATCCTGTCTATACTAAAGATAGAAAAACTAGCCATTCATGGTGGAGTACCTGTAGTCCCAGCTACTCAGAAGGCCGAGGCAGGATGATTGCTTGAGCCCACAGGTTTGAGGTTGCTGTGAGCTAGGCTGATGCCATGGCACTTTAGTCTTGGCAACAGAATGAGACTGTCAAAAAAGTAAACAAAACAAAAATCCTACTAGAAAGTGCTCTGGCAGTAAAAACTACCATAACAGCCTGGTTTGCTTTTCAGACCTTGTGAACCAGAGATCACCCCAAGATCATGCATTGAGAGCACCTTGGTCCTTAAAAATATGCTGGTGGTAGGTCGGGGCAGGTGATCAGGGAGGTGATTGCGTGGCATATCCATGGCTTCCCACGTCTGCATGCTCCCTAGCCCCAAAGTCATTCTCGAAACACAGTCTCTGGAACCTGAACTGTGATTAAAGAGTAGCAGGGAAAAAGCCAGACTTTTGGCATATGTGAACCTAAAAAAGAGCTCAAGAAATCCAGGCAGTTGTGTGACTTTTTTTCACACCATGGAAAGAATGCAGGGACTTGGGAGCTGCACTGTCCCTGGACCCACAGAATCTCCACCTCAACACCCTCACCCAATAGGGCTATAATTTTTTAAAATGTCCATAAAGTCTCTTAATACTGAGAAGGGCTTGACTATGCACTGATAATGGGATTGTAAAATATCATCTACACAGTATAAGTCCAATAATACATATTTATATCTAAGTATCCAAATATACCTAGAAAAATTTAAAAGGAAATTTAAATTTCCTCTGACATGTGATGGTTTTAAGGGAAGTTAAATTATTTCCTGAAAAATAGCTTTACTGAGATGTAATTCGCATTGAATTCTGTTTTAAGCAAACCAAAACATAAACATGAGGATTTACTTTTTAATTTTTAGGCCAGCACAAGAAGTTGGCCTAAGTAAGAGAAAGAATAGTTTTTTCAACAAATGGTGCTGGGATAACTAGATACCCATAAGTAGAAGAACGAACTTGGACTCCTAACTTACTAAAAAAGAATCAAAACCTAAACTTAAGAGATAAAACTAGAAAACTCTTAGAAGAAAACATAAAGGTAAATCTTCCTGACCATGGATTTGACAGTGGTTTCTGAGATATGACACCAAAAGTATGAACAGCAAAAGAAAAAATAAATCGAACTTCATCAAAATTAAAAACTTTCATCCTTCAAACTATACTAGAAAAGTAAAAAGACAACACACAGAATAACAGAAAGGAAGAAATATTTGCAAATCATATATCTGATAAGGGACTTGTATCTAGAACATACAAAGAGCTCTTACAACTCAATAATTAGACAAATAACCCAATTTAAAAGTGAGCAATCTCCATAGATATTTGTTCAAAGAAGATATACAAACATAAAAGCATGTTAGAAGATGCTCAAACCATCAGTGAAATGCAAATCAAAATAATGGGGTACCATTTCACACCCACTTTTATTGCTTTAGACAAAAACACAGATAATAAGTGTTAGTGAGAATGTGGATGGAGCAAAACTCTCATATGTTGCTGATGGGAGTGTAAATGGTGTTATCTACCTTGGAAAACAGTCTGGCCATTTCTCCAACATAAACAGAGTTACCATTTGATCCAGAAATTCCACTTGTTAAAAAATAAACTGAGGCACATTAAAATTTCAATAAGTTTATTTCAGCTTTCAGTGATTCATTTATCCAGCAGCACCAGACCACAAACAGTTCAGTAAGTATGAGAGGAAACTTTTATAAGGTTTTTGTCGAAGCATGACAAAGAAAATATTTGATTGGTTGAAGAGGAAAGTCCCTAGAAAGGGGTTAGTTGGTTGTTTCCGATTGGTTAAACTGAAGTTTCAGTTTACTGTTTACACTGACTTGGGATTTAGTTTGTTTACATAGGAATCCAAGGTGCTGGAGCTATCTCAGCCTAATGACCCCCTATTAGTTATTAACACATTCCTAGGTATATACCCATGAGAACTCAAAACACGTGTTCACATAAAAACTTGCCCACAAATGTTTATATCAGCATTATTCATAATACCCAAAAGGTGGGAAGAACCCAATGTCCATGAACAGATGGGTAAACTAAATGTAATCTATCATCACCACACTGGACTATTATTTGTCATAAAAAGGAATGAAGGACTGACACATGCCACAACATGGACGAACCTTGAAATCATTACACTACGTGAAAGAAGCCAGTTGCAAAAGACCACATATCGTATGATTCCATTTATAGGCAAATCCATAAAATGGAAAGATTAGTGGCTGCTTAGGATTGGGAGGTACAGTAAGAAAACTGGGCAGTGATAGATAAAAGGTACAGGGCTTCTTTCACAGGTCATGAAAATGTTCTAAGATTGATTATAGTGATGACCACCCACTTTGTGAATATACTACAAACTATTGACTTGCACACTTTGAACAAATGAATCGCAAAATATGTGATATCTCAATAAAGCTGTTAATAAAAAAATTAGGGGCTGATTACTTTTAAAGGAGTACTTACTTTGCAGTAATTTATAAGAGAATTCTTTAATTATCAAATGTAATAAGTCCATTTTAAATTATGGTTCCTTTCCTATATATTCACATGAATTGTTCTAAGTGTGGAACCACATTCATTCACCTGCTATCCAGAGCACCTGTGAGAAAGATGTTCTTTAATTCAGTCAATACTCATGCACAAAAACAAAACAAAACAAAAACTGTAGTCACATGAATGCCACGTTAAAACAAGAATGGCAGGTGTGTGTGTACAGACTACACTATGCATTTATAGTAACCCGTTCAATGCAGTTCCTCAAGTCAGATCCACACGATACCTTTGGAGCACTCTCCCTCCTCGCCACACCTGCAGCAGGATACAGGACTTGGCTGAGCTCAAGGCCTGAAAGTGGTCTGAGACCCAGTCCTGGGGACAGGTGAAATCAAAGGCTCTGGCTTGAGGGTTTCCTGAAAATTCATTCCACTTACGGGCCACTCCTACCTGGGTTAGTTAAGTGAAAGTTTCCAAGTCTAAGAAGCTAAGGAAGAAGTGACCCACAGGGCTGAGCCTGCCTTGGGAGTCCAACACAACCAATTCATGGCCCATGAGTATTTTGTCAGGAAGGAAGAGATCAAATATTTCATGTGACTGTCTGTAACTGCAGGATGTGGGGACAAGCCTCTCAGATTCATAAGTAATCACTGTTCACTGGCTCTTTAGTATATTCACTCTGGAAAATAGGACTCCTCACAGATGTAGTGTTAATTCAATATAACAGGAATCAAAGGTCACACCTTTACAACGGGAAGACTTCAACACCCCATTCATTGACCCTCAGTGAGTTTTGCTGGTTTGTTTGTATTTTTAGAAAAAGAAGCAAAGTTATTTATTCCTCATTAAATTTAACCTTAAATCTCTTTAAACCCAGCTTATTGGCAGACATTTTTTCAGGAGACTGTTGCATATGTTCACATATATCATAAACATATACATGGCCGAGATTCCATGCACAATGGGACTTCTCCATTGTTGTCTTTCCTGGGCACTGACGAATGCAGAATTGCTACCTCCCCAACTGGTGTGAAGTCTGGCCCCAAGGCAGCCATGACAGGTCTGTCCGCATAATCAGGGTTTCTGCACACAGGAAGATCCAGAAGCCCTGGATTCTCAGATGTGAAACAGGGATGGTCATCCCTTCCCAGCCCTGGGACGGGAGGTCATGAATGTGGAAGTGCTTTGCAACTTGCACAGACAGACTAGGGTCAGAAGTTTTTTCACCATTCATTGACGGCTGGACCTCAGAAAAGCTACTTTACCTCATTGAGCCTTAGGATGTTGATCTGTAGAGGCAGCCAGCTTGAGCTATACAGATTAAATGGGATTCAGCTAAATAAATGGCAGCTATTATTGTTATTACTATTACATCCAAATTTATAGCAGTTTCATCAACCCTATCATCAGATGACCCTGTCAGCATCATCTGTAAGCTTGGAACAAAGAAAAGGTATTTCTGGAGTAGAGGATGGGAAAGAAAAGTTTGGAAAATGAGAACAAGGCAGAAAATACATCATGGGGGCAGAGGAAAGCTAGAGGAAAATGGCTTTTCTGGAATGAAGAGCTGTAGAGAATCACAGAAAACGTGGACCAAGAAGTCAGCAGGAGCCAGACAGTGAATGGCTTGAATAAGACCTCTGGAATAAGACCTCTGATCACAGTCCCGAAGAGTGTCCATCTCTGTAACTCTGTTTTTAGTCCTGCCAGAATAACTGGAGCCTTCCCGGGTGACCCAGGCTCTGTGCCAGGGCCTCACAGCAGTGGAGCTTCTAAGCAAATAGGGAAGAGGGCAGAGCTCACAGTAGAGAGGGGCAGGGCCATCTCCTCAGTTTGCTGAGGGCTCTCATGGTCAGCCCCAGGGGTCATTGGCTCCCTGGCCTTGGCACCAGCGGGTTCTCTCCCCTATTTGTTTACCAGTGGCCGCCCCTCCCAGGGAGGTCTGACACTGCTAGGCATCAGACCCTCAGGCCTTGACTGTGTATTGATTTTTAAATGGATTTCTTAAGAGGTAATAGATGATTATTATGCTGGGAAATTTGGAAAAAGAAGAAAATAAAAACTGTAATTCTATGTTTTAGTCTTAATTACTGCTTTCTTCGCATCTATATAGTTTTAAAACACAGTATTGTAATAGCTTTTTTCATTCAACAGTGGATCATGGACATTTTCTAAATATTGCTCTATACCAGTGGTTCTCAACCTTCCTAATGCTGTGACCCTTTAATATAGTTCCTCATGTTGTGGTGACCCCCAACCATAAAATTATTTTCATTGCTACTTCATAACTGTAATTTTGCTACTATTATGAATCATAACATAAATATCTGATATGCAGGATGTATTTAGGCAACCCCTGTGAAAGGGTCGTTCGACCCCCAAAGGGGTCAGGGCCCACAGGTTGAGAACCCCTGTTCTATACAGTTTGTGTAAGGATCACACTGTAATCTGTCATGTGGATTAAATGAGTGAATGCACCTACAGCCCTTGAAACTGTGAGTGGCACCTGGTAAGCACTTAACACATCTCAGCATGATTGTATATGAATGTGTATATAAAACTACATGTATCATTTAACCAGCCCTTCATTATTGGACTCAAGGGTGGTTTTCACTTTTTCACTTACAGAATGCTCCAGTATGCATCCTTATGAACAAAAAATATCTTTGTGTACTTAAGTCTCTGATCATTTCCTCCAGGTTCCTAGTAGTAGAATGGCTGGGTCACAAAATAAATTAACTTCACTGGTTATCAATACAGGCGCATAAGTACCTTTACATGCTCTAGGCTATTGAATTTCTTCTTCTCTCCTGATGAGGCTGGATTTGGAACTGGCTTCTCCCTTAAAGGGAGGAGTTCTGCAGCTGATAAAAACATGATAGCCCCATTTTATGATAGCAGCTGCAATGCATGACCCCAGAGTCCTAAAGAAAAGTTCAGAGCAGCCCTGTCATGGAACTAGTTATGATGCCGGTGGGTAAGGGACCTGACTTCTCTCATCTCCACCTCTTGACCTGTAAAAACACCTGCACTCCTTAAAGTTGATGAGAGGATTAAACTAGAATTTGACATCTCTTTCTATTGCGTTCTGCACGCAGTAGGGGCTCCTAAGTGGCAGCAGTCATTGTTAGACACAGAAGTAGCACAGTTAGCAGAGCACCACAGAAGCAGCCATGGCAGCAGAAGGGACTGGAAAGCCCAGCTGCTGGCCTCACGGATCCCCTCTCTGGGGCTCTAGCCAGGTGGAGACATCACTGGGGTGCAGGGGATGGCCCCTTTCCCCTCCCAAGCAATCTAGTCAAGAATATATGTCTTGAAAGCATCCCAACTCTTAGTTGATAAATAAGCCTTTCCTATCATCTTGAATGTTAAATCCTAGGAAACCTGTAACGATCTACAATCGGTCCAAGTCAAAGACAAAACTGTCCAAACAACATTTAAAGTCTAAAGTATGTTGAAAACTATTAAATAGTTGATGAGTTTTTGTTCCTGCAATGACTTATAAAACATGTTGATTGTGGTCTCTTTTGCAAAAAAAAAATAAAAGAAAGAAAGAAGGGAGGGAGGGAGGAAGAAAGAGAGAGAGAGAGAGAAGGAAGGGAGGGAGGGAGGGAGGAAGAGAGAGAGAGAGAGAGAGAGAAAGACAGAGAGAGAGAGAGAGAGAGAGAGAGAGAGAGAAAGGAAGAAAGAAAAAGGAAGGAAAGAAGGAAGGAAGGAAGGAAGGAAGGAAGGAAGGAAGGAAGGAAGGAAGGAAGGAAGGAAGGAAGGAAGGAAGGAAAAGAGAGAGAATAAATACAGGTCTTTACCTTCCCTCCACCTCTTCTGCAGGCTGAAGTGGGAGACCTCCGAACCCTCACACTTTACCTCCCCTCCAGCTGTGGAAGTGACGGAGACCCGAGTCTCACCTCGGCCGCCCCCCCAGGCCGTCCTCACCCTGGGAAGGAGCTTGATCCAGTGGGAGCCTGACCTGCTCAAAGGAGCCTGGTCTGCGGGGAACAGCCCCATACATCAGAAGCTGACCCGCACCATGTTCCGGAACTGATTAGCTCCTCGGGAAGGAGGCCTGGCTACCGGAAGGGGAACTAACTTGCCGGAAGTGGACTTGATCCAGCCGGAAGTAGGGGTGTGGCTGAGTTGGCAAAGTTGGGATGAGAAAGGCTGTTCATGCTCAGGGCTAACTTCTGCCAGAAGTAGTTCAGTTGCTTACCTCACTGCTTTTTGAAATAGTTACATATATATATGTTTTATTTATACATAGTAGTCTATTTTAAATTGCTCATGAACCCTGTATGTATGTGTGTGTATATATATATATATATATATATTTTTTTTTTTTAGACTATAAATGAATGCAGAGACCAAAAGTTTAAGAACCACTGTTCTAGTACATAAACATGGCATGTTCCTAGACTTATTTAGAACTTTAGTAATTTGAGTAAAATTTTATAATTGTCACAACTCTTGCACATCCTTAAATTTATTGCTAGATTTTAAAATGTTTCTGATCTACATTTAAAATTACATCTTAAAAATTGTAGTGGGAATATAGAAATACAATTTTTCTATGCTCTGTATCCAATGACTTTGCTAAGAACTCTTATTAATTTTAATAAATATAGTGCTTGGTATACATATACCATAATTTATTAATCCATTCATGGGTTATACCATGGAATACTATGCAGCATTAAAAAAAGATGGAGACTTTACCTCTTTTATGTTTACATGGATGGAGCTAGAAAATATTCTTCTTAGTAAAGTATCTCTGGAATGGAAAACAAATCCAATGTACTGAGTACTACTATAAAACCAATTTATAATCACTCATACTTTCATATGAGAGATGAATCACAACTATAGCCCAAGATGAAGGAGGGAAGGGGAGGAGGATAGAAAGGGAGGGGGTGGATCAATAGAGGGAGGGTTAATGGTGGGACCACACCTATGGAGCATATTGTAAGGGTACAAGTCAAATCTATCAAGTATTGAACACAAATGTCTTAACACTATGATTAAATAAATGTGATGAATGTTAATTAGTAGGATATAAGCACTCCAATTTGTACAAATAATCAAAACATTGAATCCCACAAAGGCATAAAAGTATTTGTGATCTGTGTATATATGACTTAATAAAAAAAAAATATAGGGTTTTAGTTTTTTTAATTGACAAACTGGAAGTGGAAAGAAATTTCCTTTACCTAATAAAGTGTATCTGCAAATATAAAATTAAGTATAAACAATATGTAACAATGAAATAATCAAAACAATTCCTTTTAAATCAGAAGCAAGACAAGGGTGGTCTCTATCCCCTACTTCTATTCAATATTGTAATCAGAAGTTCTAACTGGTGCAGTGAGGCAAAGAGGGGAAAAGCACAATGATCAGAAAATGAAATAGTGGGCATATGGCTGTTTGGTAAGTGGCAAACATTCCCGCTGTACTTTATGGTAGTTTTGTATTTGTTTTTCCAGATATTATATCACATTGAAGAGATTTGCTTGTAATTCTAGTTACTAATTTTTTAAAAATATATCTTTAAATTAATACATGAGTCCTTAATATCCACCACAGTTCTCCCATATTGCAGACTCTTGAAACTTTTTTAAAATTTCTAAACAATCTCAAACATAGAGAAGAATTCTTGAACAAATAATGCAAAGAATTCTGGCATATACTTCTCTGAGAGTCACTAGTTGTTAACATTTTTCTACATATGCACTCTCTACACAATTATTACTATCATAAAGTAATATGAGAGTAAGTTGCAGACATCCTGCTCCTTTGCCCTTAAGTGCTTCAGTGGGTAATTCCCAAGAGCAAGCACATTCTTTTTTCTACAAAAGTCATCGAAGTTAAGGAATTTATCACTGATATAATATTACTATTGCTAGTCCATTTCCCACCTATTTCAATTTCCCCAATAATGTCCTTTATAGTAATCTTCTACTGATCTAAGTTTCAATTTCTTATAACATTATGTGTTGCATTTAGTCATAATTTATGTCTGCTTGGTTTTCTTCAATCTGAAAGACTAAATTTTAACCATCAATGAATGTTGAAATGTATTAAATGTGTTTTCCTTTTGCTTTTTTTTTTTTATTTAATCATAGCTATGTACATTAATGCAATCATGGGACACCATACACTGGTTTTATAGACCGTTTGACACATTGTCATCACACTAGTTAACATACCCTTCCTGGCATTTTCTTAGTTATGGTGTTAAGACATTTACACTCTACATTTACTAAGTTTTACATATAGCCTTGTAAGATGCACTGCAGGTGTAATCCCACCAATCACCCTCCCTCTGCCTACCTCCCTTCTTCCTCCCCTCCCCTTCTCCCTTTCCCCTATTCTTGGTTATAACTGGGTTATAGCCTTCATGTGAAAGCCATAAATTAGTTTCACAGTAGGGCTGAGTACATTGGATACTTTTTCTTCCATTCTTGAGATACTTTACTAAGAAGAATATGTTCCAGCTCCATCCATTTAAACATGAAAGAGGTAAAGTCTTAATCTTTTTTTAAGGCTGCATAATATTTCATGGTGTACATATACCACTATTTATTAATCCATTCATGGATCGATGGGCACTTGGGCTTTTTCCATGACTTAGCAATTATGAATTAGGCTTCAATAAACATTCTGGTACAAATATCTTTGTTATTATGTGATTTTTGGTCTTCTGGGTATATGCCTAGTAGGGGGATTATAGCATTTAATGGCAGATCTATTTTTAGATCTCTAAGTGTTCTCCAAACATCTTTGCAAAAGGAATGTATTAATTTACATTCCCACCAGCAGTGTAGAAGTGTTCCCTTTTCTCCACATCCATGCCAACATCTCTGGTCTTCGGATTTTGTGATATGGCCTAATCTTACTGGAGTTAGATGATATCTCAAAGTAGTTTTGATTTGCATTTCTCTGATGATTAAGGATGATGAGCAATTCTTCATATGTCTGTAGACCGTGTGCCTGTCTTCTTCAGAGAAGTTTGTCTTCAAGTCCCTTGCCCAGCCTGCAATAGGATCACTTGTTCTTTTCTTGTTTATAGGTTTGAGTTCTCTGTGGATTCTGGTTATTAAACCTTCGTTGGAGACATAACCTGCAAATATCTTTTTCCACTCTCATGGCTGTTTGCTTGCTTTACTTACTATGTTCTTGGCTGTGCAGAAGCTTTTAAGTTTGATCAGGTACCAATAGTGTATTTTTTAAGCTGCTTCAATTGCCTGGGGGGTTCCTCCTCATAAAATACTCGCCCAGACCGATTTCTTCAAGGGTTTTCCCTGCTCTCTCTTCCAGTATTTTTATAGTTTCATGTCTTAAGTTTAAATCTTTAATCCAGTGAGAGTCTATCTTAGGTAATGGTGGAAGGTGTGGGTCCAGTTTCAGTCTTCAAAGTGTGAGACTTTGAAGACCCAAATAAGACATCCCCCAGATACATCATAATCAATTTCACTAAAGGTAATATGAGTCTATGAGAAAATTCTGAGAGCAGCCAGACGTAAGAAAACCATTACCTACAAAGGGAAGAATATTAGAATGACTGCAGATCTCTCCACTGAAACTTTTCAAGCCAGAATAGGGTGGTTATCGACTTTTAATCTCCTAAAGCAAAATAACTTTCAACCCCAGATCCTCTATTCAGCTAAACTGAGTTTCATTTATGATGGAGAAATTAAATACTTTAATGACATTCACATGTTGAAGACATTTGCCATAACCAAACCAGATCTTCAGGATATTCTCAGACCTATCTGCCATAATGACCAGCCTAATCCTCTACCACAAAAGTAAACTCACTCAGAAACTTTTGATCAAACTCCAGCTTCCACAGTGGCGAAAGGATTAAAAATGTCCACTGGACTTTCGAAAAACTCAATACCCAAAATTTTACCAGACTTATCAATATTCTCCATTAATGTGAATGGCTTAAACTGTCCTCTAAAGGGGAACAGGTTGGCTGACTGGATACAAAAACTCA
>CAUYPK010028950.1:0-13864 GCA_963574355.1 Loris lydekkerianus
GGGTAGGTGAGTGGGTGCCCCGGCCTGGATGGTAATTATTTTGTTCTTTGTTGTGAACATTGTTTTTTGTTTTGTTTTCTAATTTTTCATAAATTTTTTTTTTTTTTTTTTTTTTTTTTTTTTTTTTTTTTTTTTTTGAGACAGAGCCTCAAGCTGTTGCCCTGGGTAGAGTTCTGTGGCATCACAGCTCACAGCAACCTCCAACTCCCAGGCTCAAGCGATTCTCTTGCCTCCGCCTCCCAAGTAGCTGGGACTACAGGCACCCACTACAATGCCTGGCTACTTTTTGGTTGCAGCTGTCATTGTTGTTTGGCGGGCCCTGGCTGGATTCGAACCCGCCAGCTCAGGTGTATATGGCTGGCTCCCTAGCCGCTTGAGCCACAGGTGCCGAAACTTTTATGTCTGTTTCTATCTACCCTGTTATTCACAAACTTCCCCAGTTAACTGTTAGCTCTTTGCTGTTTTCACCATTTTTAATGATGCACAGAGAAGAAAATGGAAATAAGCAAAGGGAGGTAAACAGCCTGGAACAGTCTACTGGGGACATTGTCCATTTGTAGGCCATATGAAACTTTGGGTTTTAAAAACTATTTAACTATATTGTCCCTTCAGAGAGGATATAGAAGAGAAATGGCTAGAGGATAGAGTACAACAGATGCAAAAAGTAATTCTGGGACTTTGTGCTTATCACTGATGATCAAATCCCTGGCTTATTTTTTATTATAAAGCAGACCATTGAGCATTTAGAATACCAGAACTCCAGGGAAATCAAGTCCATCAGGTAACCATCTCTCTATGAATGGTGAGTTCATTCACTTACACATCAAATGCAAACAGAGCACCAATATTTTTGTAATACCATCTAGCACTATTGAGAGATACATAGCTCTTCCCTTCTTCACTTGATTAAGGAACATTAGTGAATACCACTACTGTATGCACGGTGCTTCCCTACCATGAGACATAGAGAGATGTATGATACACACAGAATAAAATGAAAGGTAACTGAATAAAGTAGCCTAGCAGACATAAACGAAGACTAAGTGCTAGACAAGGGAGATTGTAAAAACTTCTAAAATGCTTGCCAATGGTATATGAATTTATTTATTATTCTTATTTTTGGATTAATTTTAGAATTATTAAAACATTGCAAAGTAATATAGAGTGTTCTCATATACCGTATATACTCGAGTATAAGCTGAGTTTTTTCGGCACAAAATTTGTGCCAAGTTCAGGTTTTTCGGCACAAATTTTGTGCCAAAAAACTCAGCTTATACTCGAGTATATAGGTATCCTTTTTCCTGGTATCCTCTAATGTTAATATCTTATATAATATTAGTTAAAACCAAGAAATTAACATTGGTACAATTGTGATAACTATTTGAGTTTCATCAGTTTTCCTGTCATTTTCCTTATTCTGTTCTAGGATCCTGTCCAGGGTATGGCATTACATTTCAGGTGTGCCTGATTTTAATATTCTTCCTGAGAATTATGATTACCTTTCAAGTCTGATTATTTTGTAGTGGGAAGAATAAATAATACAGGGTGGCTATAAAGTTCATGCGTAATTTAAAATAGTGTGCAACTTACAATTGCACACGAACTTTATGGCTACCTTGTATAACAGGTGCTGTCTCCTAGGATATTTTGCTGTATCACAGAAATATTGGTCAAAATGGAACTCATATATCTTTCTACAAGTCAGTGAAGAAGCTGGTTTTGAATATGGATGACAAAAACCCATGAACACTTTACTTTTCACCTTCAACTTGGTAGAGAAGTATTTTTAGACTTTTTTATATTATTTATAGCATATTATCAAAATATATATATACAATTAAAATTAACCTGACAGTTAACCTATTCCAGCCCTCTTATATAACTGAGGGAATTAAGACTTCAAGAAATGTAAATGCCTTGGCCAGGGTCCCTAGGTGAGTTACTAGCAAATTTGGAATTTAAAAATTAAAAAAATATGTAATGAATTTTTTTTAAAGAACAGAAAGATGGAGAGAACGATTCTGGAGAGAGTTAAATGTTTATTTAAGTATCCTCTTTCTGTCCATCCTGACTTGATACTATTTTTATTAAACATGCTTTCCATTGTGAAGAGCCTTTAGCATCTCGACATGTGTGGCCATTGGAGCATATTTCCCCTCTTTGGTAGATAATTGCCTGTTCTCTACTTTCTACCTCATCATTTGAAGAAGTTGGACTTCTCAAGTCCCTGGAATTTCTCAACAACTACATCATATCTCACTTGGTTTGGTGGGTGGGTTGAGCTTTCTTTCCCTTCTTTTCTGTTCTTTCCTCTCAAGTTTAGCTTTATCTGTGTTAATTTTCAGTTTATATTTCCTTGAATTACTAAGAAAACTGAACCGTGTACAGGTACTTTGGAAGGAATGCCTATGGAATTTACAAAATGATTCTTCTTAATCCACTGTGATTAATTTTTCCATAAGAATTTGGAGTCTATTAGGCTTGTTTTTATAGCAGTTACTGAAAAAGGATATCTGTCAGGCATACCATGTATTTCTTATAGATGCTGTTAACAAGCTGAAGTCAACATATCACTTTTCAATTTTAAAGTGGTAGGTATCAAATGAATAACCAGAAACAAAACTTGTCAGTTGTGTCTGGAAGGCCATTGTTCAATACATACTGAATAAAACAAAGTGCTTCACTTTCAAAGAGGTGAGAGCTCAGTTTTTAAAAGTTCATCACCTAGCCTCACCCCACATGGAAACAAAATAAATAATAAGACTGTATCTTCTTGTAAGAACAGCTATTTAATAAAACAATGACTTACTATCCAATTAAAAATATAAGAAATCAGAATCCACTTTCAGTTGGACTCATTAGTTATGTTTAGAGACATCTGACGAAAGAACATTTGGTTTGCAGTCAGATACAACTGGGTTTAAATACCAGATCTTCAATTTATTTTCTGGATGGCCTCAGATATCTAAGTTATTTATTACTTTTTGAGATTAAGTTTCCTCATCTACAAACACTTCTAACCAAGGTGAAAGTGAAAATGAAAATATTGACTTTCCTATACTTTTTTAGCATTTTGCTTTACTCCATAAGCCAGAATGAATTTAAAATCACATCTTCCAAAGGTTTCAAATAAATAAAAGCCTTACGTTGCATATTTAATTCTAAACACAGCTCAGGATACTTTTTTAATCTAGTTAATTCTTCTATATCATGTCTCTCCAACAAGGTTGTAAATGCCTTAAGGTCCTGAACTGTAATATATACACTTTTATATTTCACTTTTCCCTATAATTTCTACAGTGGTGCTCTCTCTGCAATGAATAATTAATCAGATGAATAAATAAACTGAATTGAATTGAGAAGAATAGTCTCATAATGAATAAAGGGAACTTTAGTAGGCAAAATAATTGTTGCTCCAAAGATATCCATGACCTGATTCTTAGAATCTGTGAAAATGGTTACCTTAAATGGCAAAAGGGATTTTTTCCAATGTGATTATGTTAGATTATTTTAGATCACCTGAGTGGGCCCAATCTAATTACATAGGTCAATGTAGCACTTCTAACTTACAGAACTATAAAATAAAATTTGTATTATTTTAAGCCACAAAATATATGCTTATTTGCTATAGGAATAAAAGTGTACTATTTCTTGGCTCAGCACCTGTAACACAGTGGTTACAGCACTAGCCACATACATCGAGGCTGACGGGTTCAAACCTGGCCTGGGCCAGCTAAACAATAATGACAACTTCAGCAACAAAAAATAGCTGGGTGTTGTGGCGGGCACCTGTAGAGCCAGCTACTTGGGAGGCTAAGGCAAGACAATCGCTTAAGCATAAGAGTTAGAGGTTGCTGTGAGCTGTGACAACATGGCATTCTACCAAGGGTAACATAGTGAGATTCTGTCTTTAAAGAAAAAAAAAAAAAAAAAAAAAAATATATATACACACACACACACACACACACACACACACACACACACATATATATCCTATTTCCCTAAAATGCTCTTAAATTTAAGGTAAGAAAAAGGGATAGAATAAAGAAGGCATAGAGACTGGAAATGCCCATGAAAATGTTTATTCAGTTCTTGGAAATTCAGGATTAAATTATCTAATCCTAAATCCAATGACATAGCCAAAAAACAAACATTATACTGGGAGATCTAACCAGGGCAATTATACAAGAGAAAGAAATAATAGGCATTCAGACCAGAAAGGAAGAATTAAAGCTATTTCTATTTGCAGATGATAATCTCATATATGGAAAACCCTAAAAAATGCATAAAATAACTTTTGGAGATATAACAACAAACAGTTTTGGCAGAATTGCAGTATACAAGATAAATATACAAAAATTAGTTGTATTTATGTATAGTAGTAATGAGTAATGTCAAGTAAAATTAAGAAGACAATTCTATTTTATAATATTATCAAAACAAAATACTTAGGAATAAATCTAACTATGGAAGTACAAGTATTGTACATAAAATATGCAATACTTCAAAACAATGTCAAAAGAAATTGTAAAAGACCTTAATAAATGGAAGGACATTTGGGTTCAGGTATTGGAAGACTTAATATTGTTAAAATAGCAATACTTCCCAAAATGATCTAGAGATTCAATATGATCTCTATAAAAATACCAACATCCTTTTCTTGCAGAAATGGAAAATTCTAGTTATAAAAGTCAAATAGAATTGCAATGAGCCCCCAACGTCAAACAATTTAGAAAAATAAAAACAAAGTTGAAAGGCTCACACTTCCCAATTTTAAAACTTGTTGCAAAGCAATCAAAAAATACCGTACTGGCATGAGAATAGATATTTATACTAAAGGAATAGAAGTGAGAGTTCATAAATAAACTGACACACCTATAGCAAATGTGTTTTCAACATAAGTACCAAGTCCATTCAATGGGAAAAGAACAGTGTGTTCAAAAAATGATGGTATGACAACTGGATGTGCAAAAAACACAAAACAAAACAAACAAAAAAAAAAACACAGAAAACTAAAAATAGATCAGAAACCTGAGTATAAGAGCTAAAATTATAAAACTATAAATAGAAAATACGAGGATAAATCTTTATGACCTTGGATTTGGCAATGATTTTTTTTTAATTACACTAAACCCATGTAATGAAAGAAAATGATAAATTGGACTTCATAAAAATTGAACACTTTGGGTATCAAAGGACATGATCAAGTAAGTTAAAAGTTAAAATACAACTTTATATAGTGGGAGATACTATTTGCCAATTGAATACCTGATAAGGGCATAAAATCCTGAATACTTAAAGACCTTTTAAAACTCAATAAAAAAAAAAAAAAGCAACCCAATTAAAAAAAGGGAAAGCATTTGAATCGACATTTTTCTGAGGAAGATATACCACTGTCTGATAAGCACATGAAAAGAGGTTCAACATCATTGGCCATCAGGGAAATGAAAATCAAAACTGCTATCAGATACCACTTCACACCCAGTACACTGGCTAAAATAAAGTGATACATATTAACAAGTGTTGACAATAATATGGAAAAATTATAGCTCTACACATATTGCTGGTGAGAATATAAAATAATGCAGTTGCTTTGACAAACAGTTTGGCAATTCCTTAAGAAGTTAAACACAGCCTCACCATATACCCCAGCAATTTCACTGCTAGGCATATGGGAATTGAAAATGTACATTCAAATATTAGCTTATTATACACATATTCATAGTAGTATTATTCATAATAGTCAGAAAGTGGGAACAAGTTGAATATCATTTAACTGATGACCAGAAGAATAAAACGTGCTGATGGAATGTAATTCAGCTATAAAAAGAATGAAGTGTTGAGACTTTACACACATAAACTGTGAAAACATAGTGCTAAGGGAATGCAATCAGTCACAAAAGACCACATATTGACCTTCCATTTATATAAAAGATCAAGCATAGAGACAAAAAGTAGATTAGTATTTGCCAGGGGGTAGGTAGAGGGAAGAAAAAGGTGATCACTTAATGAGTACAGGGTTTCTTTTGGAGAGATGTAAATGTTCTGGAATTAGATGATGGTGATGGCTGTACAACATTATGAATGAACTAAATAAAAGTCAGTGCATTGTACACCTTAAAATGGTTTAAGTCAGGGGTCCTCAAATTGCGGCCCGTGGGCCACATGAGGCAGTGTGATTGTATTTGTTCCCATTTTGTTTTTTTACTTCAAAATAAGATATGTGCAGTGTGCATAGGAATTTGTTCATAGTTTTTTTTTAAACTATAGTCCAACCTTCCAACGGTGTGAGGGACAGTGAATTGGCTCCCTGTTGAAAAAATTTGAGGACGTCTGGTTTAAGTTATGAATTTTATAATATGTACAATTTGTCCCAATTAAAAAGAACAAGAAAGGGAAAAAAATGTTGTTCTACAGTTTACTTTCCCAAGCAACTAGAAAAGGAAAAGAGCATGCAGGAGTGTGTGGGGAAATTGATATGTGCAACCTGGAGCAGGCACACAGTGTCCATTCATACTGTTTAGCTATAATTATCAGCTCTAGTCAGGTGCCTGCTGCCATGGCTGCATGAACAATCACATGAAACATGAACTGATAGTACAAGCTGCAAGAGGTGAGGCTCCCCAAAGGTGCAGGAGAGCCCCAAACAACTTTTGCAGTGGTCTTTTATTGAGGGGTAAACAAAAGATGGCTAAGAGGGTGTGTGCTCAAGGAAGTGACCTCATAGGTACCAACAGGGTATGTGCTCAAGGAAGTGATCTCCCAAGGTACCAAGAGAGTATGTACTTAAGGAAATGATCTCCAAAAAGACTACATGCAATATTCTCCACTAATCCTTCAAGGAACTGTCATAAAATGCTTAATGTTTAACATCAGCCTTACTACTGCAGGACTGATCTTTGCTCCTCCGGGATTACTGAATTACTTGGAGGCTTGGTAAGAGATTTCTGGGCTTGCCAGGAGAATGTCTTGTTCTCAGTAATTCCTCAGATGAGTTCTGAGACTGGTGACTGTTATAGTAAGCATGATGTTGAATCCTCTACAGTCTGCACCACATGGAAAGGCAGGCTGGCACGTATAGTCTAGCTGTGTGCCCAGAAAAAGAGCAAGTGAACTTTGCTAAGAAACCAGTGCCCTTTCACACTACAGAAGTAGAATCTTGGGAATGGGCTCAGGAATCTGCTAGCTAAACAAACTTCCCAGATTATTCTCTTACTTACTGATTTTGGATAGCCACTATGCTGGATACCCAGAATCAAGAATTCTGTCTCTGCCATTCTGTTTGCAGGCTTCCATTAATAGACAAGAAAGTAAAGTACAGAAGAAGTCAAAAGTACAAAAGGAGTTTTGAGGGAAAGAAAGTTGTCTTCTGATTCAAACTATGGAGGGCACAAATTTGAACATGTTGGCTTTCAATACCAAACCAATAATTTTAAAGAAAAAGTCAACAGTCTCTTAATGATTCATGGGAGAGCACAAAATAAAGAATTAAAATTGTAATAGTAAAGGCATAGTCCCAAGGAGCACAATTGTACTTTTAAATCCATATTTCTTCTTTTAATGATGTGAATAGATATTTTAATATGAACAAAATAATATTTTTAATAAGAGTAGTGAATAAGCATAATTTAACAGAAATGCATGATATTTCTATCATGAGCTAAACCTACAGCCAAAGTCTACCTGTTAAAATACAAATTTTTAATCTAGTCAATACTCCTTGTCTAGGTTTTCCTAAGTGAAAAGAACTGAGGTAAAAATAAACTATTTTTATGCAGCTTAAATGAGAGATAATTACAGTTATACCACTAAAGCAGAGATCTAATCAGTTCTTGTAAATATAAGACAGATACCAATAACAAAAACCAAAACCAACTCCCCAAAATTTGATGGGCATCTAGATGGGCTAAAATAAGGGTATATCCCAGAATATTCACATGAGAAGGGATAAAATCTACCCTCCTGGGGGAAGTTGACATGAGTCAAGTTGAAGTCTAAAAGAATCATTTGCATGTCTACAGATGAGCTGCACCAGTTAACTTCCTCCAGCTCCCATACTACCTCAGTGTTTCCATCAACTACCTCAGGTACTGGTTTTCTTCCAGAGAGAGAAATAAAAGGAGAAAATGAAGGAGATGTGTATGGGAAAGGGAACAGAGTGGGGAAAGATACACACACATACACACACAGAGAAAATCTATAGAATAAAAGAAACTTAAATGCTTTATCAGCTATTCACAGCTAACATCATATTTGATGAAAGATTAAGTGCTTTCTCGTAAAATCAGGCACAAAACAAAGATGCCCACTTTTACCCCATTTATTCAGCATTATACTTGAGGTTCTAACCAGAGCAATTAGGTGAGAAAAATAAATAAAAGACGCTCCACTCAGATTTCAAAGAAAGAAGTAAAACTATCTCTATTTGCAGATAACATAATTTGTATATAGAAAGTTCTAAAGAATCCCCACAGGACTATTAGAACTAATAAATTAGTTTACTAGGAGTTCAGGATACAAAATCACTACACACACATTATACTTTCATATGTCAATAATGAAAAACCTGAAAATGGAATTAAGAAAACTTTATAATATTAAACATAAAATGAATAAATTTGGCAAAATAAATGCAAGACTACAAATCATTGTTAAACTAAATTAATGAGGATCTAAATAAATAGGAAGACATTCCATATTCATGGATCAGGAGACTTAGCATTGTAATATGGTCATATTTCTCAAATTGGTCTACAGACTCAATGCAATCCCTACAAAAATCCCAACTAGAGTTTTTTTCAGAAAATGACAAACTGATCCAAACATCATAGGAAAGTTCAAGAAACCCAGAATAGCCAATCTTGAAAAAAAAGAATAAAGTTATAACTCACATTTTCCAATCCGTAGAACTTTCTATATAGCTGCAGTAATCAAGACAGTATGATGCTGACATAAGGGTAGACAGAGCAATGGAATGAAACTGGGAGAAATACAGCCTTCACTTTTATGGTCAATTAATTTTTTACCAGGATATAAAAATAATTCAGTGGAGGAGAAAGCAGTGGTCCTGTAACAACTAGATAGTCATAGGCAAAAGGATGAATTTGTCTGTCAACTGATGAGTGGGCACATTGAATATGTTATATACATCCAATGGAATGTCGTTCAGATTTAGAAAGTAATGAAGTATGCATTTAGGTTACAGTATGAATTAACCTGAAAGCTTCATGCTAAGTGAAAAAAATCAGTGACAAATTACATTTATATGAGATTTTCTTAGTAAGAAAATCTATAAAGAAAAAGTTAATATTGTGGTTGTCTGTGGCTGGTGGAAATGACTACTAAGAGTATATATATTTATATATAAATTAACTTAAAGTGAATCATAGGCCTGTTGTAAGAGCTGAAACTATAGAAGAAGATTAAAGACCACACCTTTATGTATTTGGATTAAGCTATGTTTTTTTTAGCTATGCACTAAAGCACAAACAACAAAAGAAAACAATATATACATTAGATTAATTTACCAAAATTAAAACTTTTGTGCTTCAAATGATGCTATCAAGAAAGTGAATAGATAACCCATAGAATAAGATAAAATTCTTGCAAATCATTTCAAAATAAAGGTAAACAAACCAATATTAAAATGGAAGAGAATTTGAGTAGGCATAATCTCTCCAAAAAACATTTATGAATATCCAATAAGCATATGAAAAGATCCTCAATACCACTGAAGAGCAAGACAAACGATGAGATGCTACTTCACATGTACTAGGATTTGGGGGTAATGACTGTAATCAAATGTCTATAATTAAAAACATGGTTAACAAGTGTTGAAGAGGAAATGGGAGTACCTATACACTATTGATGAGAATGTAAAAATAGTGCAACTACTTTAGCAAATAGTATGGCAATGCTTCAAATTCTTGAAGTTTAAGTTAACTTATAACAAATTATTCTACTCCTGTGTATGTATCCAAGAGAAAAGAAGACATGTCTAAACAAAAATATTTACACTAACATTTATAGAAGTAATAATGTCACCAAAGTATACACAGCCCAAATGTCTATCAACTGATGAATGGTTATATATATCCAAAGGAATGTTATTCATTACTATAGAAAGTAATGAAGTATGCATTTAGGTTACAGTATGAATGAACATGAAAACATTATGCTAAGTGGAAAAAATCAGTTACAAATAGCATTTATATGAAGTTTAATAGTAGGAAAATCTACACAGAAAAAAATTAATATAGTGGTTGCCTATGGCTGGGGGAAATGGCTGCTAATGAATGCAAAGTTTCTTTTGAAGGTAATGAAAGTCCTCTGAATTTGGATTTTTCAGGTGGCTGCAAAAGTTTGGCTACTAAAAACTGTTGAGTTGCACACATTAAATAGGTAAATTTTATGGGATGTTGATTGTATCTCAATAAAGATATTAAAAAATACATAGCATCTAATAAAATTCACTTACTTTTCTCCAATGAGTTTCTTTTTCCTCAGGTGTAAGGAAAGTAATTTAGCTAGGTTGCCCAAATAATAGACTTTTCTTGTATTTATGTTTTTGTATTTTTTTTTTTTCTTTTGTGGGTAGGCTGAGGAAAATCCTAACATAGGAGAAAGGAACTGGACAAAATGCTAACTTCAGAGGTCCTGCCTAGATAGCCCTGCCCTGGCTTTGCCATCTTTGGGCATCAGAGCCATGAACCAACACAGCTTGGTGCTCTGACTTACTTTACCCCTTCTCATCTCATCACTGGGTCTTTCTAAGGGGCTGCTACTGTGTAATAAGCAATATTCTGTGTGTCGACATCGAATCACCTGGTGAGATGTTTTCTCTTTATGACAGTCCCTTGGTTGTGAATGAGAGAGGTTCTGTAGGTTCCTTCTTTGGTGGAATTTGCATGTAAGTTTGAACAGGTAGGATTACCTATTACCTGTAATAGACTCTGTCCGTAAATGTGAGTCCAATGTCACTCATATATTTGTCACTCAGGGACTGCCTGCTGTAAATGGCCTGTTAGCAAACTGGCCCAGGCTCATATATTTCCAATATGGATGAGTGCAAAGGCCTCAGGGCGACTCAACAAAGTGAAGAGGTGACCAGAAGAGTTGATTTTCAAGCTGTGTCTTGAGTAGGAGCTGACTGCTGTGTCTGTGTCAGGCACTCACTGTCCCTTAGCTGAATCCTTGGCAAGAGATCCTTGTCTCTCTAGTCTCCCTGTTCTGGTAATCTTCCAGATAACTGCCAAGGATTAAGCATTATTTCCCTTGATTTGTGAGCACCTCTGGATCCTTACTTGCTAACAAAGAAGCAAAACAGCATGTGTATTAGTCTGGTTGGACCACCATCCAGTGGTACAGACTGGATGACTTCAACATCAGAAATTTATTTGCTCAGTGTTGGAGGTTGAACATGCAAAATCAGGATGCCAACATGGTCAAGTTCCAGTAAGGACCTTCTAGGTTGCAGATTGTCCACTTCTCCCTGTACTTTGTATCCTCAAAGGTGGTGGGGAAGGAGGAGAAGGAGGTGGGCAGTTAATAAGCTCTCTGGGGTCTGCTTTTTTAAAATAAGAGCACTAAACTCATTCACAAGGGCTTTACCCTCATGACCTAATCGCCAATCTCCCAAAGCCCCACCTTCTGATACCACCACATTGGGGGTTAGAATTATAACATATGAATAATGGGGGGGACGCAAACAGTTCACTGTATCATGCCCTCATAGAGTCTTCTAGGTCCCCAACGTACTTTATGTACTTATCAACTAAACATGTAATCTGGGTCAGTTATTTATTTTTTCAAACCAAGTTTTTGCTCTGTTAAATGCACATAAAATTAACAATATGCTATTATCAATGTTATTAGGTTATTGTGAGGACCGAGCAGGTTACAGAACAGGAAGTACCTAAAACCCAAAGAGAAAGTGTTGTTATTGATTAATACTGTTCTTTGCTATACCTCCCACGAGAGAGTGGGCCCCTTGACATAGGTGTGTCCATCTTTTAATCCTTAGGGCAACTAGCACCCAGAGATGCACTCTGACTAACCCAACAGACCTGAAAGGATCCTTCCAGATCAACCTCTAACTCACTCATTTTACAGAGGAATTCACAGGGTTTCAGAGAGAAGCAACTTGCCCAGGACCCCCAGCTGACTGATGATGTTGCAGGGCTCTGACACCAGGAAAGTGCTCTCTGCACTTTCTCAGGCTGCCTCACGTGCTCACAAATTCAGAGACTCATTTTTCTCTTCCTAGGCAAAGACTCTGTTAAGCCTATTGCAATGATTAAGTGAAAGCAAGGAAGAGTTTTTCTTTCTCTGAACAAATATGGATGATGTTAAATTGCCCAGGACAGAGCTTCTGCAGGCTGCTGCTGCTGCTGGTGGGGGCTGAGGGCTGCAGGGAACCATCAGGAAGCCCCTGCCAGGTGCCACGACTCACCCAGAACTCCTCCCCTCTGCAGCCCCCGTACATGTCTGCAGAGGGTTTGCTCGACTGGACTGATGTCTGCTTTTTTGTGTTTCTGACAGTCATTCAATTGAGTTATTACCCATTGAACATGAATTTATGTGTCTCACACACACAATCTGAGACCTGAAATTTGTCTAAACTCATCAGAATCTGAGACTGAGACAAAGTTTGAGACCTAAGGACAGGAATCTAGAGAGCTTTGGAAATACCTAATTCCTTCTACATTTGAATCTTCCCTATTTTTTTGAACAATGGGCTTTTTGTCACTGTTAATACTGAGTGGACACTTCTGATGCATGTGATGGGAGGAGCCACAGAGAGTGCAAAGAAGTGATTTGCCAAGGAACTTCCCACTTGCTATCTACCATGCGGCTGCCATGTGAGTAATAAGAGTCCATGGTTTCCAAGATTCCTTCTGTGCGAATATTTTATGTGTCTAACACTACCCCACTATATACTAAAAGGATTCTTCAGGTGTATCTCTACCCAAACTTTGTTATACACGTATGTACTCCTGTGGCTGACATTTGTGCCATCACACTCTGATGCAAAAGGGGGAGGAAGAAAAATACAAGACTGGCATCTATTCTGTAATAGGAGATTTTATGACAAGAAGAAAGAAATAGATGGAGATTTAAATCTTTTTTTTTTTAATTTATTTATTTTTATTGTTAAATCAGAGCTGTGTACATTAGTGCAATCAAGGGGTACAATGTGCGGGTTTCATATACAATCTGAAGTATTCTCATCAAACTGTTCAGCGTAGCCTTCATGGCATTTTCTTAGTTATTGTATGTAGGCATTTGTATTCTGCATTTCATAAGTTTCGCCTGTACCCATTCTAAGATGCACCATAGATGTGGCCCCATCCATTACCCTCCCTCCACCAAAACCTCCCCTCTCCCTTCCCCTTCCTTGGCTCTTTCCTCATAGTCTTGTGCTATAGTTGGGTGATAGCCTTCATGTGAAAGGTATAATTTAGCTTCATAGTAGGGCTGAGTACATTGGATACTTTTTCTTCCATTCCTGAGATACTTTGCTAAGAAGAATATGGTCCAGCTCCATCCATGTAAACATAAAAGGGGTAAAGTCTCCATCTTTCTTTAAGGCTGCATAATATTCTATGGTATACATGTACCAAAATTTGCTAGTCCATTTGTGGGTCAATGGGCACTTGGGCTTCTTCCATGACTTAGCAATTATGAATTGGGCTGCAATAAACATTCTGGTACAGATGTCTTTGTTATATTATGACTTTTGGTCTTCTGGGTATAAACCTAGAAGAGGAATTAGAGGATCGAAAGGCAGGTCTATTTTTAGGTCTCTAAGTATTCTCCAAACATCCTTCCAGAAGGGACGTATTAGTGGACGTATTCCCACCAG
>CAUYPK010028955.1:0-10006 GCA_963574355.1 Loris lydekkerianus
TTTCTGTTTTAAGTGGGATTTGTGAATAATTGCACAGCTTTACAGTATTTTTTAATTCTGTCTGCTTACCAGTCCATCACGTAAAGCAAGCAGACAGCCCTCAGAATGAGAGAAGATATTTGCAGGTTATGTCTCTGACAAAGGTTTAATAACCAGAATCCACAGAGAGCTCAAACGTATTAGCAAGAAAAGAACAAATGATCCCATCGCAGGCTGGGCAAGGAACTTGAAGAGAAACTTCTCTGAAGACAGGCACATGACCTACAGACATATGAAAAAATGCTCATCATCCTTAATCATCAAAGAAATGGAAATCAAAACTACTTTGAGATATCATCTAACTCCAGTAAGATTAGCCCATATCACAAAATCCCCAAACCAGAGATGTTGGCGTGAATGTGGAGAAAAGGGAACACTTCTATACTGCTGGTGGGAATGCAAATTAATATGTTCCTTTTGGAAAGATGTTTGGAGAACACTTAGAGATCTAAAAATAGACCTGCCATCCAATCCTACAATTCTTCTACTAGGTATATATCCAGAAGACCAAAAATCACACTATAGCAAAGATATTTGTACCAGAATGTTTATTGCAGCCCAATTCATAATTGCTAAGTCATGGAAGAAGTGCCCAAGTGCCCATCGACCCACAAATGAATCAATAAATTGTGTTATATGTACACCATGGAATATTATGCAGCTGTAAGGAAAGATGGAGACTTTACCCCTTTCATGTTGACAAGAATGGAGCTGGAACATATTCTTCTTAGCAAAGTATCTCAAGAATGGAAGAAAAAGTATCCAATGTACTCAGCCCTACTATGAAACTAATTTATAGCTTTCATATGAAAGCTATAACCCAGTTATAGCCTAAGAAGAAGGGGAGAGGGAAGGGAGGGAGGAGGGACGATGGGCGGAGGGAGGGTGATTGATGGGATTACATCTATGGTGCATCTTCCAAGGGTACATGCGAAACTTAATAAACAGAATATAAATGTCTTGACACAATAACTAAGAAAATGTCATGAAGGCTATGTTAACCAGTGTGATTAAAACATGTCAAATGGTATATAAAACCAGTGTATGGTGCCCCTGATTACATTAATGTACACAGCTATGATTTAATTAAAAAAAAAAGGAAGACGACTAAGAGAATGCTGAGGGAAGAAAACTAAGAAAATGCTTTTAATGATGATTGAGAATTACAGTATTATCTTATTTCTGCTAAAGATCAGATGATTTGCTTGCTTTGTTATACTGCAGTATCAGCATTAAAGAAATTCAAAGCTCATCAGCGTTACATGTATAACACTCATAAGGACCACAGATATTTTAAATTAAATTACAGGGAAATGTCTGAAAGTTTTTATTGCAAAAATTAAAAGATAAAAGCAAAAGAAAAGATAATTCAAGCAGCTGTTAAGACCTGGAAATGATGTCCCTGGTGCAATTTATAAAGTATCTTATATACTTGGGGAAAAAGGGAAGCCATTCAGGGATGTAGAAATTGTGAGGGAATGCGTTGTCAGCGTTGCAGGCTGCTTAGATTCTGATAACATTCCGAAGTACAAACAGCAGCTTCTTTAAGGAGAACCACAACTGATTGGCAGCATGAATTAACCTTCAGCTTAACAGAACAACTTCATGCAATACTTCAAAGGAAAATATATACTATTCAATTGCTTTGGATCAATCAACTGATACTGATGACTCAGTGTAAGGTTTTTTACTTCATTCAGATTATAACAGAAGATTTTCTTTGTACTAAGCATTACTGGGCACTCTTGCAGGATGTGGGGAAGAGATGCCCTCAACCAACTTTCAAGATACATGTGGTGAAGTTGACTGAATTTGGTAATTTAGTGAGTATATGCACAGACAGTGCACCTTCCATGACAGGAAAACAGGAAGGGTTTATTGCCCAGATAAAGGATTAACAGTTCAGATGCTCTCATTTCTTTTCATTGTCTCTTGAATCAGCAGTATCACTTTGCTAAAGCTAAGTGAATTTAAATGACACTTTGCAACAAGTTGTATTGTTAACTATATTCCTGCATCATGGTATCATCATCGGTTTCATTTTGGGTCATGACCTAGTCCAGGGGTGGCGAACAAGTTCGACTACGCGCTCGGAGATTGCTCCTCAGAGGTCCCTCCTCGGAAGCAGCATAACAAAATCCAAACTTGGCAAAGAGCCACAGTATACAAAATAATGATAAGAGGCAAAGAGCCGAAATTCATTTTGGCCGGGAGCCGCATGCGGCTCTAGCCGCGTGTTCGCCACCCCTGATTAGTCTGTCTCAAAGTTGAGAGATGAGGTACACTCCGTGTGGGTTTGCCCTACCATTCTGCAGTGCATTGGCTGTTGCAAGGACATGTGTTAGCCAAAATGTTATCTCTGTGAGAATTGATAGTTAAATTTTATGAAGAGCAGAATCAGCAATGTGAATTATTGAGAGAAGATTTCTGTATGAATGCAGCGTTTCTGTGTGATATCATGGCTAATCAAAACAACTTAAGTATCTTTTTGTAAGATAAAACTTTGTAAGATAAAACTTTGTAAGATAAAACTAAATCTATATATGATATGTGGCACAAAATCCAGTCATTTTGAGAACAGCTGTCTTTTCTCAAAGTACTTTTTCTTCAAAAGGAAATTTTAGATGAATATTTTCCCTTTTAGCAAAGGTCATTAATAAGCAGGATGACATATGCGAATCATTTGAAGAATACACAGCTGTTATACATTTGTTAAGAAAATTTTGAGATATACAAAAATCAAGAAATGTAATATCTGCGCAGATGGAACAAATGAAGCTTTCCTAGCAACACTGATGAGCTGAGCAAGTTGAAACTTGACGGGTTAATCAGAAAGAATGCTGTGGACTGTTTCTTGGAAGTCAAGAAACAATGAACGGACTGTACCACAGTCTGTCTCAAAACTTTCATAGTGACCTATGTAGACCTACTAATTGGAGAATACAGTGAAAATTTCAGTGACTTTGAGAATCATGACATCACACTCAAATTAGCGTTTCAGCCTCACTTAGTTGATCTCACTCACTAAGGCACCTGAAAAACTGCAGATGGACTTGACTGAGGTAGTGGATGACATTTTAAAGTCATTAATTTAAGAAAGACCCAATTGAAATATGGAAAAATGAGTTGAATACCCGTGCCTTTTTGGTAAGAGACCTGAAAATGCTTTCTTACTTTTCAACCACTTACTGCTACAAATCTGCATTCTCCTCCCTAGCCCAAATTAAGACACCCTTAAGATGTCTGATACCCATCTAGAGGATCAACTGAAACTTCAGACCTCCATACTGCAACCAAATATTCAAATGCTTTCCAACAAAAAGCAGACACAACACAGTCATTAAAAGGCTAGCTTAAAATTAATAAATAGTTTTCACTTTTTTAATTATTAAGTACATATATAGTAGTTAGATTTTTACAAAGTAATGTACATTTTTAGTTATCCATAATTGAAGTTTCTTGTATGTGGACTTACTGAGCTAAATTAAGGTGCTCTTCCAGCATGAAAAGGTCCCTCACCCCTGAACTAACATAGCCAGAGGCCTTCGAACTTCATTCTTGTTCATAGCTGCAGGCAGATATTTCCTTTGGAATGTCTGCAGAATTTCCTGGCCCCTTTGATTGCTTTCTGTATGCAGAGTACACCTTTGAATTGTGGGTGGGCTCTCATAAAACACCAGGGTGTAAACAGATTGATGAAATTGGTGGTTAGCAGTGTCTTCTGAGAGCTTCTCCTTAGCAAGGAGCACTCAATTGTGTTGTTGGAAAACCTCTGACGGCTGTAATGATTTACTGCCCTGCTCCTCTTCAGATGGCTGAGTCAGACAGCTGATTTACAAAGTGTTTCTCAAGTTTGAATCTGGCAGGTTTTTATTTTTCACCCCATCAAAGGATGCCTTTACATTTGTTTTTCTTATAAAAGCTATATATCCTTATTACCGAAAAATCAGAACCACATAGGCAAGCAAAAAGAACATTAAAAATATACCCATAATCTCAGCTTTCCAGAACCAAACCATGGTTAATGCTTTGCTTTATATTTTTCTGGATACTTTTCTATGCAGATAATTTTTTAAAAAACACAAAATACAGAATTATACTTTATATGCTATTTTGTAATTTACTCTTTCCTCTAAACTTTCATGTTAGTAGGCATAAAATTAAAATGGCTGCTAAGTCTTTCATTGTAGGGATATTCTAATATTCTAATCATTAGAAATTTATCATTTTCTGTTTTTGCCTTTATAAACTGAGCTCCAGTGATTATATTGTTAACATTCATCCCATCTTACGGGACTCCTGTCTGTTCCTTTAACTCAACAACGTTATTTGCACCCTAGGATCTTCACAGTAGCTATCTCCTCCAACCCCAGTCCCAACTCCCAGGTCTTCAAAGGATTAAAGGAATCCCTTAAACCAGGGAAATTTCTTACATTCAATCTCAGGGATTCCTTTATAGCAGGGCTGCCTTATAGGCTAACTGCAGTTGGCTAGTTCCACCACCCAGTGGACTATTCAGGGCTCCCTGAGCACACATTTTTTTCTGTGACTGTGCACAGTGGTCCAGAACATGGACCTCAGAACTCAGGCCAGAGAAGGAAATCAGATGTGTTGGTGGTGTGAGGTAGAGGTGGAACTTGGGTCCAGAATGTACAGACCCCGTATGGAACCAGTGACTTACTGGGTGTTGTAGCTCTGCCTCCAGACACCTGCGGGTGAATCCTGGTGGACTGTAGCCATGGGGGAGGCTGGACTCAGCTGTACTGCAGCTTTGCAGTGTCACCCACTTGGGAACAAGCTGACAGCTACCTGGGAAAGAGATCATGTTGCACCACGAGGAACGTCCCTGATGGTGGAGATTGTGGTGGTATGTCTAACCAGAATAGTGGCTTCTCATACTATCTTCTGTGAGATACTTCTCCAGCTCTCTGACTTTTTAAAATTAAAAGTTGCCTCCATGCATGTATGAACAGCTAAAAATAACAAAGAGGGCTAAAAGGCATGTAAGAAAATACAGCAACCCTGGCCCAGCCTCCCCCCTTCCTTTTTGTTACCCAGAAGCATTTACTTTCAACTTTTTAAGATTTTTTTTTCCTCTCTAGTGCTTCATCTGTCTCCTTATTTCTAAATATTGATTATATTGCTTATTTCTTGATTTGCCTGTCTCAGACATTTTGTTCTCTTATAATCTCCCTCAAAGGCAGTGTCATGAGCTTTGGTAAATTAATGCTCAGTGTTCACATATTGTAACAAGGCAAGCCTTAGGTACCTCTGAGTCAAGTAATGTGCCAGGAGTGTATTTTCCTTCTTGGGTAACATTTTATTTTTCTTGGAATTAATCAAACTTGTTTCTTTTCATTTGCTGAGTTGTCTAGTTGCCCATTGGTTTTCATGTTGAATTTTTAAGAATTCCTTTTTAATGCTTAAATTGATTAATAAGTTACCTGTTCAAATAGCTTTGCTCTCATTGCTTTTATTTTACTCAATGCTCCGAGACATTTGTGACATGCCCATCCCTGTTTCTTCCCAGCGCTTCTGTACAGCCCTAAGTCCTTTCCCTCCCACACCCGCTCCTCCCTGCCTCCTGGCCTGTCCCCTCTCTGCCTCCTATGTGTGCTGTTTCCTGGAGTTTATGTTTCCTCTTTATTGATTTAATCCCCAGTGTTGCTGATGGCTCCTCCAGGAGCTTCCCTAGAAAGAGTTCATGGGAGATACACTTTTCAAGTCCTTGCACATCTGCAAAAGTCTTTCTTCTACCCTCACACTTACCAGCTGGTCTAAATGTAGAATTCCAGAATTCCTCAGAACTTTGAAGACATCTTGTCTTTTAGTTTCCATGGTTGTACCTGAGAAGCCTGGTGCAGAATGGTCCTCGTGCCTTTGTATGTGACCCATCATTTCTCTCTAAAGTATGGTGGCTTCTTTACCCCAGACTGGAGAGATTCTCGGTTGTTCTGCTTTGGGTGGGGCTTCTGTATTCACTGTCCTAGGACACTTGGGACCTCAGTGACACAGAGGCTCAGCCTCCTCTTCATTGTTTAGTTAAAAGCTGTTCCTGGAGCTTTTGTTTGTTGGATGGTGTGCTGACCTTTCCATTTTTTTAGTTTTTCTTTTTTATATTTCTTCGTTTCCATATTTTACCTTCTGAAAGGTTTTCTCAACTTTCTCTTCTAGTGCCCCCACCTGCAAAATAATGTCTCACTCTGTTGCCCCAATTGGTCTTAAACAGTTTTTTTAATTAAAAAAAAAAATTTTTAATTTTGGCTATAACTTTCAATTTCTAATCTCTTTATATTATCCTTAAATTGTTCCCTTTTTACACTACTGGTGGGAATGCAAATTAATACATTCCTTTTGGAAAGATGTTTGGAGAACACTTAGAGATCTAAAAATAGATCTGCCATTCAATTCTATAATTCCTCTACTATGTATATACCCAGAAGACCAAAAATCACATTATAACAAAAATATTTGCACCAGAATGTTTATTGCAGCCCAATTCACAATTGCTAAGTCATGGAAAAAGCCCAAGTGCCCATCGATCCACGAATGGATTAATAAATTGTGGTATATGTATACCATGGAATATTATGCAGCCTTAAAGAAAGATGGAGGCTTTACCTCTTTCATGTTTACATGGATGGAGCTGGAACATACTCTTCTTAGTAAAGTATCTCAAGAATGGAAGAAAAAGTATCCAATGTATTCAGCCCTACTATGAAACTAATTTATGGCTTTCACATGAAAACTATAACCCGGTTATAACCTAAGAATAGGGAGAAGGGGGGAGGATGGGCAGAGGGAGGGTGATTGGTGGGATTACACCTGTGGTGCATCTTTTAAGGGTACATGTGAAACTTAGTAAATGTAGAATATAATTGTCTTAGTACAATAACTAAGAAAATGCCAGGAAGGCTGTGTTAACCAGTGTGATAAAAATGTGTCAAACTGTTTATAAAACCAGTGTATGGTGCCCCATGATCGCATTAATGTACACAGCTATGATTTAATATTAATAAAAAAAATTGTTCCTTTTTTAAAAATGTCTCCTTAACATTCTGTTCTTGTTTGGCATTTGCAGTATACTCACTCAGCCCTCTCGAGGATTTTAATGATAGGCTTGGTTGTTGGTTCCGTAGTTTTCATTGTTCCCTCTTGTTCTCTGTGCAACCTTCAAGTTCTCTTTTTTGTATTTTGGGTCATTCTTTCCTGTGTGAGCATTTCCCTACCTCCCCATGCCTGGTGACCCTTTGTTGTCAGTTTGTATCAAAAGCAAGGTGCCTGCTCACTGGCTGGAGCTCCAAGATGGAGCCTGCTGGCCGGCGGCCTCTGCTGACAGCAGGGAGCTGAGCTGGTCCTGGGAGCCCCCCCCCCCCCAAAAAATAAAAAAACTCTGGTGTCTCCAGAGACAAACCCCTCAGTCTGGAAGCAGGAAAGGGGGTGAGGCAGGCTGTGCCAGGAGAAGGGCCACCATTGGTGTGGATCTTAACGCCCTGTTTTCACTCTGGAGTGAGTTCTTCCTCCAGCTCCTTCTCCACCTGTCTGGTGTTCTGGATCCTGCCCTTGCAAGTTTCCTGTCTGGATGGGGGTGGGAACCTGGGAGTTTAACCACTTTGTTTATGGGCCTTGTTTCAGTGTCCCCCAGTCAGCCCTAATCCTACACCCATCCTGTGGTATCTCCCAAATCCCAGTGGTGTCTGCTGACTGTGAGCCCCCAAGGTTAAGGGTGAATCAGCCCCACTTAGCATCAGGCTCGCAGGCCCTGCCTTCCAGTGGGCACAGCCCAACATTGGTCGGCACCTCTCTTGTGCCTCTGAAACTTTACATTTTAGCAGGTTCTTACTTTTTCCACTTGATTGTTGTTTTAGCACAATGTTGGCAGGGAAGAGAGAGAAGCCCGTGTGTTCCATGTGGTCTGCTGCTGCCTTGTTATAGGACACTCTCTTCAGGTGGCTCCAGCACCTGAGAAGAAATGCCAGAGAGAAAGATTGTGAGTGAGTGTGCATGCGTGCATGTCTGTGTGTGTGTGAGGCCCGATAGCAGACTCTGGAGGTTCTGCAGTTGCCAGCAGCATTGCTTGTATCCCATCCGCTTGAGAACAGGGCAGGAAGCAAACAAGATAACCAGCAGAGGCTGCGCAGCAACACGCGATCAGCACCCGCCCGACCTCCAGAAGAGCTGCGCCATGACCCGCGACTGCAACCAGCACCTGCCGGGACTTCCATACCAGCGGTGCCTCAACCCACGATTGGTGCCCCCCGGACTCCAGTAAGACTGTGCCGTGACCCGTGACCTGTGCCTGCTGGGCCTCTGAGCGCTGTGACCAGGAATTCCAGTAGCCGTGCAACGCGGTGTCCTCCCTCCTATACCCTCCTTGCCTCCACACCAGCCCGCTCATCTGGCCAGAGACTGTGGTGGCTGTGTGCCTTCCGGAGCCCTCCCTGCCTCTGTGCAGAGCCCTTCTCCTGGCCAGAGACTGTTGGAGCCTTGGACCCTCTATGCCAAAGTCACTGGGCACCAGGCATTCCCAGAACCATGTGTACCACCCTATGCTCTGTTGCTGGATCAAGGTGTGTCACACTCTGGAGCTGCTCCCACAACCAGAACTCCCTGGCTGGGGCAGCCCCAGAGGAGCTACACAGAGTCACTCCCTACAAAGATCCCGCAACAATACAGTGAGCCTGCTGGGGTCTATTCTTGGAGAGACACCTCCCCAGAACTGAGGATGGCCAGAGGCAACGGTGAAAAACAATCAATGGAAATACTCTGGCAATACGAATAATGAGAGTAGATCAACTCCCCCAAGGAACAATGGGGCAGACACAGCACAAGATCCCATGCACAAATAGCTGAGATGTCAGAAATCAAATTCAGAATCTTGATAGCAAATAAGATCGAATTAGAATTCCAAGCAGTAACCCAAAAGATGTCTCAAGAATTCAATGAATTCAAAGACCAAATGACCAAAGATTTTGACACATTGAGACAAGAAGTTGCTGCCCTCAAAGATCTGAGAAACACAGTAGAATCCCTCAGTAACAGAATGGAGCAAGCAGAAGAAATTATTTCTGACATTGAAGCTCTTGAACACTCCCAAACTCTCAAAGAGGAAGAGAAATGGAGGGCTAAAACAGATCACTCTCTCAGAGAGCTCTGGGATAATTCGAAGAAAACCAATATTTGTCTTACAGGGATCCCTGAAAGCGACAAAGTGGCTTCACAAGGCACAGAGTCTCTTCTCCATGAGATTATGAAGGAGAACTTTCCAGACATGCCAAGAGATTCTGAAATTCAGATAGCAGACAGTTTCAGAACTCCAGTACGACTAAACCCGAATAAGACATCCCCCAGACATATCATAATCAATTTCACTAAAGTTAATATGAAGGAGAAAATTCTGAAAGCAGCCAGACAAAAGAAAACCATCACCTATAAGGGGAAGAATGTTAGAATAACTGCAGATCTCTCTGCTGAAACCTTTCAAGCTAGAAGAGGATGGTCATCAACTTTTAATCTCCTAAAAAAAAATAACTTTCAACCCAGGATCCTGGACCCAGCTAAACTGAGTTTCATTAATGACAGAGAAATTAAATACTTCAATGACATTCACACGTTGAAGAAATTTGCCATAACTAAACCAGATCTCCAGGATATTCTCAGACCTATCCTCCATAAAGACCAGCGTAATCCTCTACCACAAAGGTAAACCCACCCAGAAAATTTTGATCAAATTCCAACTTCCATAGTCGCAAAAGGATTAAAAATGTCCACCAGACTCTCAAAAGGCTTATCAATATTCTCAATTAATATGAATGGTTTAAATTGTCCTCTAAAGAGGCACAGGTTGGCTGACTGGATATAAAAACTCAAGCCAGATATCTGCTGCATACAAGAATCTCACGACCAAGTGGGATTTATCCCAGGGTCTCAAGGCTGGTTCATCTATAAATGTAATTCAACACATAAA
>CAUYPK010028957.1:0-39037 GCA_963574355.1 Loris lydekkerianus
GCACCCTCCAACTCCTGAGCTCAAGCGATTCTCCTGCCTCCGCCTCTCAAGTAGCTGGGACTAAGTAGAGTGCTGTGGCATCACAGCTCACAGCAACCTCCAACTCCTGAGCTCAAGCGATTCTCCTGCCTCCGCCTCCCAAGTGGCTGGGACTACAGGCACCCGCCACAACACCTGGCTATTTTTTTTTGGTTGCAGCCGTCATTGTTTGGCGGGCCAGGGCTGGATTCGAACCCGCCAGCTCAGGTGTATGTGGCTGGCACCTTAGCCACTTGAGCCACAGGCGCCGAGCCAAAAGCAAATTTCTTGAATATTAAAACCTTGCTCTTTTCTACAAACTTGTTTATGTGTAGCTTTGCATTTATTATTTATTCTGGTCTGTAGGTTTAGCCAAAACTTTTGGGAATTAAAATTAATAAACTAACAAATAAAATGTTAATCATCAGGAAAATGAAGACAAGGATACAGAGAAATATTTATCTGGGTCGTTATGACAACAGAATAAGCCATCACAACAACATTCTTTCTTTTCCATCTGTCAAACTTTGGCTTGACAGAGGCCTTAGAAACACTCAATGTCCACCCTAAAGATGAAACAGAGCAAACATGGTATTCTAAATTGGATAGATTTTTGGCTCAACTTAAAACCCTCTTCTAACCCATACAATGTTTGCCATGACTCCCTGTGATGGGGAGACTCACAGCAGTGATAAGTAAACAAACTGTGTTTGTGGGGTCAGAGGGCTGGAAGTGGTGATGACAGACCCTGAACAGGCGAAGGTCCCCTCTGGGATGTCACGGGGCGGCTCACTGAGTTTGTGACATGTCCTGTTCTCATGCCCTGTCCTGTGGTCTCACTGAGTGGGGCTCCTGATGGGAAATGAAGGAGTAAGGAGGCGCTCTCCCACTCACAGCCGCACGGGCTGGGAACCTGCGCCAGGAGCGTGGGAGAGACCAGCTGACGTGAGCTGCAGACCTTCTTCATGCAGTTTTCCCGCTAGGACAACTTGCAGCCAGCCATCGGTGACCTTGTTTGTCACTGCATGCATGGCCCAGGAACCCTTCCATTCTTTTTGGCTCCTTTCTGCTAAATCAGACAAATCCAGGTAGAAACACATCCTTCCACCTGAACCACGGAGTCAGGGAATTTCAGAGTTGGGGGGAACTTTAGAGGCCACACAGTCCCACCTCCCTCACTGGGACTGGGAGGGAGGAAAGAAGGGCCTGGCTGGACGAGAAAAGGAGACCTCTCAGTGACAGTTTGACCTGACTGCGGGGCAGAGGGCCCTAGGGCCTGTTCTAGAGCCTCTCCTCACACAGCTCTGTGGAGGCCCCCCGACACGGGAGCCCGGCTGGGCTTCACCGTCTTCTCCCACACCAGGAAGCTCCCCAACTGCCTGTCTCCTTGAGCAAAGTGACTGGACTTCTGCCGGCCTTCTGGTTTCCCGGTAACAGGCCTATCTGACAGGGCTGTGGAGAGCACGGAACTGGGCGGGCCACACTCTGGGGGCAGCTGGGGGCGACGCTCCATGTTCATCACTGCTGCTGTTCCCACTCTTTGTTTTCTCCTCTTCTTGTCTCAGTTCTTCAGGACTTTATGTAGTTATTTTCCCACCTCATCAGGTCTGCACAAAACTAGTGCAGGATGGAAAGATAACTTATCGGGCAAGAAAGAAAGCAAGGTGAGCCACTTATAACAGGAAAAGCACAGGTTGCCTTCGGGGAAATAGAGACTCCTGGAGCCACTGAAATCCAGAGCCACATGGGGGCTGAGCTCAGAGAACCCCTGTGTCTCAGAAATGGGGAGACCGGGGGCAATGGCTAAGGATGGTTGGGGTCCTCCCTGTGCCGGAAAACCTTCCTGTGTGATAAGAGGGATGTACACATCTGATGAAAGCTACAGAGGGTCTGAAACTTATTTAAGAATATTCCTTTCTCTCTCTCTTTCTCATACTCTCTCTATCTCTCTCTCTCTTACACACACACACACACACACACACACGACAACTCTTTGGCTCTGGTTCCAAGGAGGGCACCAAAATTAAATTATCCACCTACTGGCTGGCTCCTCTTCCCCTACCAAAGCCCCATCTCCACAGTGCCCGACATCTGGCAGCTGATGCAAGAGAAAACCCCTGATGGCACTGCAGTCAGAGCTGCTCACTACAGCCACAGCTGGCGTCTGACCCTCTCATGGCATGCGCTGTTTAATAAGTCTCTAAGGGCAGAATGCCAGGCACCATGGAAGGTGGGGTGAGGGCAGAAATTCCCAAAATCCTTCCTCTCAGATGATGACAGCGACTTCTCTCCTCATTCAAGGGGCCCCAGAGCAGGGCAGGGAGCTGGGTGGGAACCAGCCAGGCCCAGGGACCTGAGGCAGCGCAATGCCCAGCTGCTGGGACCCACTTAGTTTTCCTTTGTCTCTGTGACAGCAGTTTTTTGGGAGGGGCTGGCCCTGCATCCAACCAGTGAACCCAGAAATCTGTCCAGAGGAAAGGCAGCGGTGGCCAGTCCTCTCCCAGACATCTTAGCAGAGGGTATCTCCAAGTTTCCTCACCTATGCTGCCCTCCAGAGATGTGTTTGTCTTAGACAAGGCTCACTCCTCTCTTCTGTTCCCATCTTTTCTTTCATAATTCTTTGTGTTTTTATTTTTTTTTTAAAGCCCAACTACCTTTTGTTGAAGTTGTCATTGTTGTTTAACTGGCCCGGGCTGGGTTCGAACCTGCCACCTTGGTGTATGTGGCTGGCCCTGTAACCACTGTGCTATGGGAGTTGAGCCTCTTTCATAGTTTTTTTTTTTTTTTCTGAGACAGAGTCTCACTATGTCACCCTGGGTAGACTGCCATGGTGTCACAGCTCACAGCAACCTCAAGGTCTTGGGCTTAAGCAATTCTCTTGCCTCAGCCTCCTGAGTAGCTGGGTGCCCGCCACAACACCCGGCTAGTTTTTGGCTGTAGTTGTCATTGTTGTTTGGCAGGCCCAGGCCGGATTTGAACCCACCTCAGGTATATGTGGCTAGTGCCCCACCTGCTGAGTTACAGGTGCTGAGCCTCTTTCATAGTTCTTGATCAGAAACATAGTCTACACTTTCTGTTCTTTTCCCTAGGGGAAGCCAGGGGGAGGCTAGGGTACTGCTCATCTCTAGTCATACCCATCTCTCAGGCTGGGCCCTCTCCCAGTCTAATGTCTTCCCCCAGAAGCAAGCTTCCCAGGGACTGTTTGTCCCCACTCCACTTATGATGGGCGCTAAGTTACTTTTTTTTTTTTTTGAGACACTTTTGAGTCTTACTTGGTTGCCCAGGCTGGAGTGCTACGGTATCAGCTTAGCTCACAGCAACTTCAAACTCCTGGGCTCAAGCGATCCTCCTGCCTCAGCCTCCCAAGTAGCTGGGACTATAGGTGTGGGCCATGACATCTGGCTAATTTTTCTTTCTTTCTTCTTTTTTTGGAAACAGTCTCACTATGTCATCCTTGGTAGAAAGCCTTGGCATCACGAGCTCACAGCAACCTCTAATTCTTGGGCTTAAGCGATTATCTTGCCTTAGCCTCCCAAGTAACTGGGACTACAGGTGCCTACCACAACGCCCGGCTATTTTTTTGTTATTGTTGTCATTGTTGTTTGGCAGGCCAGAGCCAGGTTTGAGCCCGCCAGCCCCAGTGTATGTGGCTGGCACCCTAGCTGGTGAGCTAAAGGCGCTGAGCCTAATTTTTCTATTTTTAGTAGAGACAAGGTCTCATTCTTGCTCAGGCTGGTCTCAAACTCCTGACCTCAAGAGATCCTCTTGCTTGGGTCTCCCAAAGTGCTAGGACTTCAGCCTTGAGCCACCGTGCTAACCAAGGTTTACTTCTTTACTTTGATTTCTGGCCTAGGCCTCTCTCAAATCCATTGCTTCCCTCTACCCCAAATCCAAGCCTGAGAATTCTACCTCAAGGGGCTGGAGGGAGTAGGGGACTGAGTCTTGCTTCCAAAGGATGAAGACAGGGACTATAAAGCTGATGAAATCTGATCCTGGTCCCTGAAGGGTTATTACTCATCCTGGGCTTCCAAGGCCCCAACCTTGAGAACTCCCTGTCTGAATTCCCCAGTGCCCTGCAGCTTGGAGAGCTGCCCAGCGCCTGGCACCAGCTGCAGCTTACAGGCAAGGCCTGCTTCCTGAGCTGACAAAGCACACCAGGAGCACAATAACCGGGACACTAAAAGTGAACAGCTGACTAAAAATCAGGGTGGGAGCAGCCTGGGAAAGGCCAAATGGCTTCTGGCCAAAGAGGAGCATCATAAAGGTGGCCAGATGCGCAGGGGGATGGCGGGAGGAGCGGGCTAGCCGGCCCCTTCCCGCCACACCTCCTGGTGAATCCCGTGTTGATACATCTTGTCCTTTTCATTCTTCTCTCCCTTTTTTTCTTTCTCCTTTTGTTTTCCATAGTTCAGAGCCCTATTTCCTCTCTAAACCCCAGTGGTTCAGTTTTTTTTTTTTTCTGGCACTGCAAATTTCCAGATGGAACTTCTCAGGTGGCCTCATCTGCCTTTCCCTGTTGTCTGGCCTCACATACCGGCCCTTCCCAGAGCTGCAGCTGCCCCTTACGCTTCCGTGCCCTTAGTTCCAAAGTGAAAATGGCTCTGATCCAGTATTTTGAAATGATGAAAATGCAAGTAATTCTTCTTTTTAACAAGTTCACAATTAACCCAAATCATCCCTAACTGAATTTCCTTCCAGATCTTCTTTAATGCGTGAGGTAGACTTTGCAAATCACTAAGTGTGTCCACTGGGACGTGGGTGGCATCCTACTGGGCACTGAACATGTGTGTGTTATTAGATGGGACTTACTTCCACGATGAGGGAAGGGCTGCCTTTAGGACATGGCCTGTGCTCTCAAGTACGACCCTGCAGTCTTCCCTGAACTCGCCTCCGTTCACTCCTACCAGCTCTTTTTTTTTTTGTGGTTTTTGGCCAGGGCTGGGTTTGAACCCTCCACCTCCAGCATATGGAGCTGGCGCCGTACTCCTTTAAGCCACAGGTGCCGCCCCAGCTCTTCTCTTCCTCCTTTACCTTCCTCTCTGCTCTAGCCATGGTAAGCTGCTCTGCAGCTCCTGAAGGTGATGTGCTCAGCCTCCATGTCCTCACCTCCGCCCAGAATGTGCTTACCACTTGCTCCAAGTCTTGGCACTAGGAACCTGACCTCCTTTAGGCCCCAGAACTCACTGCCTCCCCTGCCTTTCCAACACCGTCCTGTATAGTCTGTTTACTTCTCTGTTTTCCTTACTGGGGAGAGAACTTCTGAGGACAGGTCTGCATCTTTAATCTGTTTCCCTACCACATAGTAGCGTGCCTGGCACGGAGCAACAGAGTGGAAAGCAGGCCAGAGAGTCAGACTATAGCACAGCGGAGCAGGCTCACCTCGCTTCTCACCCTTGGCACACCTTGCAGGCCCCCAGCCTGGCCTGTCCCACAAGAGCTAATCTTTACTCTCAGGCAATCACCCGCTCTACAGCCTGCAGAAAAGTCCAAGACTGACTGTTGTTTAAACACTTCAGCGGAAGTAGCCAAGGCTGGTACCTGAGCTTGTCTGCAATGAAGATGACCCTCCTTTCCAGAAGCAGGGATGCAAAAACACAGACCAGGTGGCGCACGCTGAGAGAGGAGAAGAGAGACTCAAAGTCCACGTGTTCCAGCCGGGAGTCCAACGGGCGGCACAGTTCAATCACCTGCCGGGGAATGGGAGCAGCTGTGAGGTAGGGGCCTGCCCTGGCACTCTGAGGTCCTCAGTGAGGGTGACCCAGTGGCAGGGGAAAAGGGAAGGAAAAAAAGGAAAACACAAGGAAGATGGGGAAGGAGGTGAGCTTGGAAGGGAAGCAAGTGTCTCACACTGAGGATGGTTTGGATGGAGAGAAGGTGGCAGAATAAAGACCAAGAGGCTCTGCCCTGTAACAGTATATCTGGACCCCCACAGAGAGTTCTCTGCCTGCTGAAAATGGTCCTATCCTTTAAGGTTCCAGTGGAAGCATCTGTGTCTCATGCAGGCCTGTTCCCTACCAGAGCAAAATCACAGGCCCCTGCAGAATGGCCAGCAGGTCTGAGCAGCACTTCTGAGACTTGCCTTCTTGGGAAGGCATTTCATAGTGAGCCCTGCTCCACTCCAGCATGTTCTGATGCTGTCTTTTCAGCATCGGGTGAAAAGAGGTGTGTACATCTCCTTATTCTGTCCTGGTCGAAATGTTCCTGAATTCATCTCACGTTAGTACTCGTGTGCACATTTTTTCTCTCTAAATAGCTGCCTCCTTCACACTGAGCAGAGGCTAAATTCAATGTCCGCACTGTGCCGTCACCACTAACCTCTTGGCTGTATCCTCTGGTCAAGCCATCTCTGTCTGGTATGGGGTAGTTTTGGGTTCTCAGAAAACAGGGACACTATTGCTCTCTGTGCTGGGAAATCTTGTTGTTCCCGAGTATCCTAGACCCATCCTCATTCCTTTTCTGTCTCCAGAGGAGCCGTACTTTTCTGAAAGTCTCTAGAACTAGGGACTCAGGGACGAATGAGATTTGTCTCCTCATGTGCACTGAGACCCCCAACCCAGCCAAGGAAGGGACATGCTTCAAAGTCTAAGAAGAATGAAAAGAAAGTAGTATCTGAGCTCATCTTCCCTAAGAAGACTTTTTTTTTTTTTTTTTTTTTTTTTGTTTGAGGCAGTCTTAGTTTGTCACCCTCAGTAGAGTGCTGTAATATCCTAGCTCACAGCAACCTCAAACTCTTGGGCTCAAGTGATTCTCTTGCCTCAGCCCCCCCAGTTGCTGGGACTACAGGCGCCCGCCACAACGCCCTGCTATTTTTTTAGAGATGGGATCTCACTGTGGCTCAGGTTGGTCTCGAACCTGTGAGTTCAGACAACCCACCTGCCTCAACCTCCCAGAGTGCTAGGATTACAGGTGTGAGCTACCGTGCCCGGCCTTTTTTTTTAGACAGAGTCTCACCTATTGCCCAGGCTAGAGTATCAGGGTGTCAGTCTAGCTTACAGCAATCTCTAACTCCTGGGTTCAGGTGATCTTCCTGCCTTAGCCTCTCAAGTAGCTGGGACTATAAGTGCCCACTGCGATGCCTGGCTAATTTTTCTACTTTTAGTAGAGATGGGTCTCACTCTTGCCTTGGTTGGTATTGAACTCCTAAGCTCAAGAGATCCTTCTGACTTGACTTCCCAAAGTGCTAGGTTTATAGGTACATGCCTGGCCATAAGATTCTGTTTTACATTATAAAGTTATAGAGGTGATACAGACTCAAGATGTAAATAGTTTCAAATAAAATTTATGAGTGACAATGAGCTGCTTTTAGAGAAGCTAGTAGTATACGGTGTGTGGGTGCATGTCCCTAGCGGGGAGCTAACATTGTGAATAGAAACACCTCAGCTGCCAGGCAGAATTCCTGGCTTGCTCTCTGGGTCAGGAGCCTGGGCTGGAGGGCCTGGACTGAAGGTGGGACTTAGGATGAGTGATCTGGATGGCTGAGGAGTCAAGAGGATGCCACTGAATTCCATGGCACTGAAAGCTAGCCTCTCCCTTAGGACTTGGCCATCTTGGCCGCTCCCTCCCCAGGAGAAAGAAGGAAGCTGGCAGCTTACCTCTGTTCCTGAGCCTGGTAAGAAGTTCTTGATGAGGATGGTTTTGCCAAGGGCCGGGAAAGGGGCTTCCATGACACTCCTCATGAGGGGCTGCACCAGGGCAGGAGAGATGCCTCGTCTTTTTTCTACCTCATCCAAGATCTGCAAAAGTCAGAAAGGCAGCTCAGCTGTTCTGAAGTCAGGACACCAAGGCATAGCTCAGCTCTAGATGAAACGGGCCTGTCAGTGACTCGAGAATTACATGGAAGCCCAGCAGCCCTTCTCTTTGACCTTATGCGTTGTTGGCCCCAATCCTCTTCCCCTGTGTGTCCACTCCTTTTGAAGTTCTTCCCACTAAAGGCTGAAGGTCTTTGTGCCTTTGACTTTGTGTTTGGCTGTTTGACTTACTGGGCAAAGACAGCATTCTTCGTGGTAGCAGGATTGCCTCAAGGGGGTGAAAAGACTCAGATATTAAAATAGTTTATAGCCCTCTAATGTATGTTTATCTGTGGAATTAAAATTTCATTGTGGTAGGGGTGGGGAGCCATTAAGAAAATGCAAATTAAAACTATGAGATGCCACTTCCCACCCATTAGGATGACTAATAAACAAATGAAGGAGCTTTGGTGAGGAGGTGAGGAAACTCAGCTCTCACACACCGATGCAGGGATGTAAATAGTGAAGCTGCTCTGGAAAGCAACCAGGCAGTTCCTCAAAAGGGTGCCAAAGAATACAGCACATCCCACTCCTAGGTGTCTACCTGAGAACAGCTCTAAAAATAAGTAGAGAATAAGACTCTGAAAGTCCCAGGAAATGGGGGTGCTCCCTCGATCTTTCTAGGGCCCTCTTTTCCTTCCCTTCCGCCTTTCTCTGAGGTCTAAGTTCTCACCTTTGAAAAGAGGCTGAAGCATCCCAGGCGGCTCACGATGCAGTACACTTCAGGAAGACGCTTTCCTTTGCCTCCGGGCTTTTGGGAGAGAGACACAAGGAAATTATGAATGTTTAGCAATCTGAGGAAATGAAAGAACCCAAATGTTTCTGAGAGGGTGTTAAGTGCCAGATATTTCCACATATTGTAGCTTTTGAAAACTCAAGGAGTGTAAAGTGTTCCCTTTACACTTGGGAAGCACTGCAGGTCATGTGATATATCACTTTTTATTCTTCCGAGGGACCCCAAATCACAGCAGGTGCTCAGTTTGGTCTATCAAGCCATAAAGTAAGGACGCTTGACTTGGTGAGCAAATCACTGTAGTTCCTCCAAAAGGGTTGTGTTGAGACTGTATGTTTACTACAATGATAATTACAGATATAAATCATTTCTGAAGGTCTTTCTGAAAGCTGACTTTTAAGCTGATTTTCTTTTTTTTTTTTTAGAGACAGAGTCTTACTTTGTCACCCTCGGTGGAGTGCCATGGCGTCACAGCTCACAGCAACCTCCAGCTCTTGGGCTTAGGCAATTCTCTTGCCTCAGCCTCCCGAGTAGATGGGACTACAGGCGCCTGCCACAATGCCCGACTATTTTTTTGTTGCAATTTGGCCGGGGCTGGGTTTGAACCCACCACCCTTGGTACATGGGGCTGGCACCCTACTCACTGAGCCACAAGAGCCGCCCTTTAAGCTGATTTTCAAATCAAAAGGATCGTCAGTTTGATCAACAAATATTAACCTATTTAGCTTTTTCAATTATCTATGGGTTTTTTTTTTTTTTTTTTTTTGAGACAGAGTTTCACTATGTTGCCCTCAGTGGACTGCCGGGGCATCACAGCTCACAGCAACCTCTAACTCTTGGGCTTAAGTGATTCTCTTGCCTCAGCCTCCCAAGTAGCTGGAACTACAAGCACCTGTCACAACACTGGGCTATTATTATTATTATTTTTTTAGAGACAGTTTCACTCCATTGCCCTCAGTAGAGTGCTGTGGTGTCATAGCTCACAGCAACCCCCAGCTCTTGGACTTAGGCAATTCTCTTACCTTAGCCTCCCGAGTAGCTGGGACTACAGGCACCCACCACAACGCCTGGCTATTTTTTGCTGCAGTTTAGCCCAGGCCGGGTTTGAACCCACCACTCTTGGTATATGGGGCTGGTGCCTTACTCGCTGAGCCATAGGCGCTGCCCAATGCTGGGCTATTTTTTGTTGTTGCAGTTGTCATTGTTGTTTAGCTGGCCTGGGCTGGGTTCGAATCCGCCAGCCTCGGTGTATGTGGCCGGAGCCCTACCCACTGAGCTACGGGCACTGCCCAAGCAGGTATTTCTTGTCATTCATAGTTTTTTAATCTATTTATAAAACCCAACTATATTCTCAGGGGAAAAAGATCTGGCAAAAGAATGGGCCTTAAAATGATATGTTCTAAAATGATTTAGCATGATCATTTTATTGATAAGTTTCTGATTTTTAAAAGTGACTGTTCTGGGCTAGGCACCCATAGCTCAGTGGTTAAGGTGCAGCCACATACACTGGGGCTGGTGGGTTCGAACCTGGCCCGAGCCTGCTAAACAACAAAAACTACAACAACAAAAATAGCCAGGCATTGTGGCAGGCGCCTGTAATGCCAGCTACTGGGGAGGCTGAGGCAAGAGAATCACTTAAGCCCAAGAGTTGGAGGTTGCTGTGAGCTGTGATGCCATAGCACTCTACCGAGGGAGACACAGTGAGATTCTGTCTGGAAAAAAAAAAAAAAGTGACTGTTCTAAAGGGGATATTCTTGAATTATTTGCGTCTTCTCTCTTTAGCAACTATTCTGAATGCTCTGGGATCAGAATCTGTTTAGTTCTTTTTATTAGTAAGAACATTTGGTTTAAGGAAAGAAATATTTTTTATTTGGCAGGAAAAACAAAGGAGAAAATATTTCTTTTTGACAGAAACAGACATTATTTCCACCTGCCAATAAGACTCAGGTGAGCCCCCAGGCTTTCTCCGTGATTCTGACTGCACTGGTCAGCCTGCTACTCCTCCTGCTCCTCCTCCCAGGGCACCTGGTGGTGGCTCTCAGTCTTACAGGACTAAGGAGCTAGGCCTGGCTGTCTTATAGCTCCGGCTGACGGGAAAGGGATGTACTCACCAGTAGTCTTCGGCAGTACCCGAACCTTCTGCTCCCGTCCTCTCCAGTTAAGACAAATGAGAATGTTTCGCTGGTTGGGAAACACAAAGGCATTACAGAGCAAAACAAAGGACACATCGCAGCTTGTGCAGGGAGGAACAGTGAGCAACCAGGGTACACGCTAGACGAGGCGGTCGATAGGACTGTCCTGCTTGTCTGCCTCTGTGCTGAGATGCCACCTCTGTGCTGGTTCCTGTACCTTCAGGGTGAATGTCAGGGTGGCAGAGATCTAAAATGTCCTTTGAGGCTTGGCGCCTGTAGCTCAAGCAGTTAGGGTGCCAGCCACATCCACTGGAGTTGGCAGGCTCGAATCCAGCCTGGGCCCACCAAACAACAATGACAACTACAACCAAAAAATAGCCAGGCATTGTGGCAGGCGCCAGTGGTCATAGCTACCTGGGAGACTGAGCAAGAGAATCGCTTAAGCCCAAGAGCTGAAGGTTGCTATGAGCTGTGATGCCCCGGCACTCTACTCAGGGCGACAGCTTGAGACTCTGTCTCAAAATAAATAAATAAATAAATAAATAAATAAATAAATAAATAAATAAAATAAAATGTCCTTTGAGGAAACAAGGTTCTCTTTGAGCTCTCATTCACTTTTATCATCTGAGCCATCCACTGTACAGAACACAACTGTCATTTACTCTTGTGGCCAAAGAGATGAGAGGGCCGGGGTGCTGCACCGTTGAGAGTGGGACAGTTCTGTGCCCCTCTTGGCACTGTGTCTGTTGTGGCTCTCTCAGGGCTCTGTCCAGAGTAACTTCAAGGCTTGGAGAGTCCTTACAGGCTGCTGGGCCAACTTCAGAGAACAGTGTCTCTCACACACTTTGGGTACGCAGCCTACTGAGTTTGGTCAAATACCAAAACATCTAATAATGAAAACAGTGGTATCTATCAACATTGGCTAAACAGAAAAACTTATCTCAATCTGAGTAGCAGCTAGATAGGCTATTCAAGGGAAATTTCAGGAACACTGGGTGAGAATGGGTGGTCAGCAGTATTTTCCTGACTTTGCTCAGGCTAAGAATTACCTTCATGGGGGCTAATGACACACATATATCCTTCAGTTGAGTGGAAGGCCTGGGGAACCGACATGCTGAGCAAGGTGATTCCCATCTTCAGGGAACTTAAAACACCACTGGGGGAATCTCTAGGACAGGGCCCATTAGGATTGCTACACGGTAAGGTATGCCATTTCTGACTCCAAGTTTCGGCCTAGTCTTGGCAAGTAAGAAGGAGAGACACTAGCTCATACCTGGTAAACTGCTGGACAGGAGTCCAATCTTTGGCATCAGGGAAGCAGAACTGGGGAATGGCCTTCAGTTGGTCCTCAGCCTCTCTCAGAAACTTAAAAGACCTTTCCAACTGCAGGGAGAAAGTGAGAGAAAGTTCAAGAATAAACCCTGGCATGGGAGAGTGAAGCAGATGATGGTAAGAATCACATCACCTACCTTTCTGCAGCTGTGACTGCTACCCCCCCCCCCCTTCCCTTGGGAAGGTTTGCAGCTCAGTCTTCCAGGGCCTTTCCCCCCCAGGGCACTTCTAACTATAGTCTTATGGGAAAAGTTAAGAAGAAAAAATAGTGTGCTTTAGAGAAGAGCCCTCTGTACCTAACATTCACAAATACAGGCTTGGTGCCTGTAGCTCAAGTGGCTAGGGTGCCAGCCGTATGTACTGGAGCTGGCGGGTTTGAATCCAGTCTGGGCCTGCCAAACAACAATGACAACTACAACTTAAAAATAGCTGGGAATTGTGGCAGATGCCTATAGTCCCAGCTACTTGGGAGGCTGAGCAAGAGATTGCTTAAGCCCCAGAGTTTGAGGTTGCTGAGACCTGTGACAACAGGCAGGTGCCTGTAGTCCCAGCTACTTGGAAGGCTGAGGCAAGAGAATCACTTAAGCCCAAGAGTTGGAGGTTGTTGTGAGCTGTGATGTCACAGCTGTGATGTCAAGGGCAACAGCTTGAGGCTCTGTCTCAAAAAAAAAAAAAAACAAACAAACAAATAAATGGAAAATGCAAATACCCTTGCATCCCTTCCAAATACAAGGCCCCCAAATTTGGAAGGCAGAGCCTCTAATCAGGTCTTCCAATCTTCAGGCATAGAATGTTGTAATACTCTTTGTGAATACATAAATTATATTATTCTGGCTTGGTGCCCGTAGCTCAGTTAGGAGGGTGCCTGCCACGTACACTGAGATTGGTGGGTTTGAGTCTGGCCCAGGCCTGCTAAACAACAATGACAACTGTAAACAAAAAAATAGCTGGGTGTTGTGGTGAGCACCTGTAGTACCCGGTACTTGGGAGGCTGAGGCAGGAGAATTGCGTAAGCCCAAGAGTTTGAGGTTGCTGTGAGCTGTTAACGCCACAGCACTCTACTGAGGGTGACATAGTGAGACTCTGTCTCAAAAAAAAAAAAAAAAAAGAAAAAAAGTTTAAAAAGAAGAGAAGAGAGAAGGAGCAAGGGAGTAAAGGCAAAGAGATAAAAAATAAGTCAGGTATGATGGGCACCTGTAGTCCCAGTTACTCAGGAGGCTGAAGCAGGAGGATCACTTGAGCCCCAAAGTTTGAGGTTATAGGAGGCTATGCTCACACCACTGCACTCTAGCCTGGGTGGCAAGGGAAGACAGCATCTCTCTTTTTTAAAAAAAGATCTAAAAAGACATGTAAACATAGATGATCACCACTGCATTAAAGAAGAAATTTGCCTTGACAGTTGAGCCTTTATTGAGTGTCATTTTATTTTAGGTGCCATGATTTAACATGTAGTAAAGCCAAATCCACATAGCCAGGAGCCACGACATAACAGGACTCTCCTGCACACATGCAGACACACAGAGCAAAGGCAAATGTTTAGTGCAGACACAAATGTGATGTCACTTAGCTTGAGGGGAAAGAAGCTTCTAGGAAGGGTTGGGAAGGGATGTGGCTGGCTGGATAAGGAGATGGGGTGAGGATAAAGAGGATGGCACGGTCAGCACAGTGACCACAGGAACTGGGAAAGGATTTCTGCCCATACTTTGAGTGCCTGAATCTCTCCTCCCTGGGACCTTCCAAATTGTCCAGCAACAGCACTTTTTTTTTTTTTTTTCATGGTAGACCCTAATTAGGATCTGCTTTCAACATTCTAGACATGAGGTGTTCCTCAGACTCTCCCTAAATCCAGGAGTCCCAACAACTTTATAGTAGGCTTCTACAGTCCCCTGGCAAGACCCAGGGGCTGGGCCACCCTGTACCTTCAGGGGGAACTGCTGGGTGAGTTCCGGCACATATGCAGCTCCGGCCTGCTTCTTGTGCAAAGACACGACCACAAAGTACTCAAAGAGCTGCCTCTCCTGGTACTTGATGAGCTCCCGGTCAAGTGCCGGGTACCGTGGTGCCTGCTTTAGCCGGGACTTCACATTGACCAGGCGCTGGCTATGAGCTGCAGGGGGAGAGAGACGGAGAGCCCGCAGTGACTCAGGGGCCAGGGCGGGACTACACACAGAGCTGCAATACATTACATCATTCCCAGCTCCAGTACTTCTTTCTAAACCCAAAGAGTGTTTCTACATCTAACAAATTAGTAGAGAACTCTTAATTTGGGATTCTCGCCAACTTTCTGGGAGGAGCAACATCCGATAGGCTGCCAGGCCATCAGAGTGTAAGAGCCCGGCACTGTGGGGACTCTGCTCGGCCTCGGTTCTGCTGTTGAGCCTCTCCTGGCCTCCCTCTGCCTTCGCGGGTGAGAGCACTGGCTGCTCGCCTCCCTGGTTTCTCTCAACAGTTTGTGTCATGTGATAGAATCCAGGCCATGGAACTTTTGGAGTTGGGAGTTTTGCAAACATTGCATGTGACTCAAATGGCAGAGACCCAACTAACTCAGGGAGTCCATCCCGCCCCCCAACTCTGCAGTGGTAATAGCTGGGCTTCATCCTAGAGGAGGGCCGGGGGCAGCTGGGTCTGAGGGGCAAACATGGCAGGGTCACTGGGAGAACAGGCCCCTGTTACCTCACCCAGCAACCCAGGACTTGCTAGCTTTGGCTTCTCCCTGGAGTCCAAAAATTTTTAGAAAACTCCCTAAAGCCTAGACTTAGAGCACTGATTTTAGACCCACAGGGACCCTCAGATACAAAGATACCCATCTTTGTATCTCCCAAGTCACCAGTTGTTCAAGTTATTTCAACAACTTCATCTGACAGATGAGGAACTAAAGGTCCTGGATTGTAAGTGATTGCCTCCAAATGACATAGCAATTTGAACCGAAGTGAGGGGAGACCCCCTGGTCTCTGAGCCCCAAGCCTGCAGAGCCACCCCTTGGAGTATGGATAATACTCAGGACGTGGAAGAAAGGCTCGGAGCAGAGGCTGCTGCAGTTACTGCAGCCACCCTTGCTATTTATAAAGCACCAACTTGGTCCCCTTCTTTGTGAGCCAAACAGACGGAGCTAAGTGGGAGGCTCAGTAACACACAGTGTCATTCAGGTCATGCTCAAGACCTGCCCCTGAGCACCCTGCGGGCCCCACTGTCCTCTCAGAAATCCATGCCTTGCCAAACAAGCCTGGGCAGGACACTAACGAGGAGGGACCATCTTTGTATCTCCCAAGTCACCTGCCTGTGCTTGACACAGCAATGGGTCTCCTCACCTTTCAGCTTCTCCTCCGTGTCACTGTCAGACTCACTGTTCTCATCTGTCACTAGACAAAAAGAACAATGAAGAAAGTTACAAAAGTGAGTTCTTCCAATGCAAGGCACTTTTCTGTGCAGTAGCACAAATCCAAAATTTCTTGTTGAGAGGGGTGTTTTATTGTCTATTTCAATGTAATGGACAAACTATGACTATCCAATTCAATGTATTTCCAAATTAATCTGGCTCTTGTTAAGATCGTACATACACAAGATACTACAGCAAAAGATCCTGTCCTCTTTGGTGCACAATGCGCCGGGAGGCCTGCTCCCACTCAGGGGAGGAAGCCGGAGGAAACTCGTCCCAGGTGGAACTCGCCAGCCCCAGGGACAGTGAGAGATATTTACAAAGCACCAACTTGGTCCCCTTCTTTGTGAGCCAAACAGAAACAACAGAAAGCAAATTCTAGGAAAAATCTCTTTGCAAATTCTTGGGGGAGAAGGTGTGGTGGCGTTAGGGTTCTACCTTTTCCTGAGTTGCTCTCCGTGGACTGAGACAACCTCTTCACCCGTTTCTTCCCTCTCCGGGCCTCGTAAATGGCATTGATTCGCAACACCAGCTGCCAGACACCAGGAGAAGAATAGCCAAGGTTAGCGATCCCCTCCCCACATGCATCTGGGCTTCCCTGGCTGTCCATTCCCTCCTGGGGTGACGGAGGGCCAGGAAATGGCGAAGCATGGGACACTTGGCAGTAGCTCACAGCATTTTTCATTCTTTTCTTACAGGAATGTGACCATCAAGAAAACTAAGGGAGGCTGGGCTCACCATCCTGGGCTGTTGTCTAAATGTGCTAAGGCGACACCAGCAGATCATGACCTGATGGCTGCTCTCCCTCTGACACTGCGATGTCATTGTGGCTTGGGAAGAAGCTTTTGCTCCAAAACAAAACAAGAAAAACAAAGAGACAGGAAAAAAAAGTTCCCAGGCAGGATCCCTTACAATCCCGAAGAATGTTGAAAGAGCCCAGAGAGGAACAGCGACAGGGATCAGAGCAGCTTCTGAGCCCTGGCTGGGAAGTACGGGGACTGGCGCCACGCACCTCATGCTGCCTGTCCGCAGAGCAGCGCCATATCTTCACAGGGCACACACACGTGCAAGTTCGCCCAGATGCTCTGGCATGAGACACATCCCAGGCCTTCCCTCATCACCACAGCAAAGCCCAGGCTCCCTGCCCCTCTTGATCCCCAGAGCAGCCTCCTGCTCTGCTGTACACATGAAAGCAGATTTGTTTCAAAGGAAAATGTTTTTCTTGCTTCAAATCAAAAAAGTTTAGTGTATCCTATATGTTTGTTTTCCCCTTTTCTCTCATGAGAAGCTGGTGAGTGTGGTTTTATATATTTTGCTAGACTTTCTGTCAAAGCACATGTACATTTGGCTTGGTGCCCATAACTCAGTGGTTAAGGCTCCAGCCACATACACCGGGGTTGGAGGGTTCAAACCCAGCCTAGGCCTGCTAAACAACAATGATAACTGCAACAACAACAAAAATAAATAGCCAGACGTCGTGGCAAGTGCCTGTGGTCCTAGCTACTTGGGAGGCCTGAGGCAAGAAAACTGCTGAAGCCCAAGAGTTTGAGGTTGCTGTGGGCTGTGATGCCACAGTACTCTACTGAGGGTGACAAAGTGAGACTAGTCTCAAAAAAAAAAAAAAAAAAAAAAAAAGCACACATATTCACAGAACTTGTGATTTAGAACCTCAAACATAGAGGACCTCTAAAATTAATTGTGTAACTTAGAACATTATTATTACCTCATATGCATGTAGCAATATGGCTATATATGTATATACACTTTTTTTTTTTTTTGGCCGGGGCCAGGTATGAACCTGCCACCTCTGGCATATGGGGCCAGCGCCCTACTCCTTGAGCCACAGGCACCACCTTGGACATACACTTTTTTCTTTAAGACCGTCTCACTATGTCACCCTCAGTACAGTGCTGTGGCATCACAGCTCACAGCAACCTCAAACTCTTGGGCTAAGTGATTCTCTTACCTCAGCCTCCCAAGTAGCTGGGACTACAGAGGCCCGCCACAACACTCCGCTATTTTTTTTGTTGTAGTTGTCATTGTTGTTTGGCAGGCCTGGGCGGGTTCAAACCAGCCAGCCCTTTTGTGTATATGACCGGTGCTCTAGCTGTTGAGCTAGAGGCGTTGAGCCTATGATTAACAGTTTTAATAAGATTTTCTTATTATTGTTGCAAAGGTGATAGGTTTGTTTTTTTGAGACAGTCTCATTATGTCGCCCTTGGTAGAGTGCTGTGGCATCACAGCTCACAACAACCTCAAAATCCTGGGCTAAGGTGACAGGTTTTTGTTTTTGTTTTATATCAGTTATCTATTTTGTGAGACTTAATTTTTTTTTTTTTTTTTGCCGGGGCTAGGTTTGAACCCACCACCTCTGGCATATGGCACCAGCACCCTACTCCTTTGAGCCACAGGCATTGACCTATTTTTTTTTATTTTTTTTATTTTTGAGACAGAGTCTCTGTCTCTTTATTCAATCAAAAATCATAAATTTAAAAGAAAAAAAGAAGAAGAAGAAGAAGGAGTCTCATTATGTCACCCTCTGTAGAGTGCTATAGCGTCACAGCTCACAACACCTTCAAACTCTTGGGCTTAAGCGATTCCCTTGCCTCAGCCTCCAGAGCAGCTGGGACTACAGGAACCCGCCACAATGCCCAGCTATTTTTTGGCTGCAGGTGTTATTGTTGTTTTAACAGGCCCAGGCTGGGCTCGAACCTGCCAGCCTTGGTGTATGTGGCCAGCGCCCTACTCACTGAGCTATGGGTGCCAAGCCAAAGGTGACAGGTTTATCTTGATTTTCCTCTTGGATTGTTTGTGTCTGTCAAAAGCCTGTTTGACAAAGAGCCCATGTTCCCAAGTGGCAGCCTACTGCAATTTCAGGCAATAAACCAAAAGAAAAGTCAACAGCCATTTGCAAACTGAATTGCGTATAAAGGAACAGTAACTGTTCAACTGTCTTCCCACCTCTCTGTTTTCATACACAATATATACACTTACTCTTTCCCTGAATCTCAAAAAAATTGTTTAAAAATATTAAAATAGTATACAGGGAGAAGTGAGGAGTAAAGGGGTGAGGGTGTAAGATACAGGGTGTTAGATGCTTCTCCAGAGATCACACACTCAAATTTAGAATTATAGCAAAGCTCTTTTAACCTAACAGCTAATTAATTTGATTATTCCTGTTTAATTTTCTAAAATAATGGGGATGCTATACAGATGCTAACTGCCACTTTTCATTATTCAAGAATTGTAAGAGTTTTTTTTTTTTTTTTGGCCTGGGCTGGGTTTGAACCTGCCACCTCCAGCATATGGGGCCGGTGTCCTACTCCTTTGAGCCATAGGCACTGTCCAGGTTTTTTTTTTTTTTTTTTTTGAGACAGACTCTCACTTTGTCACCCTTGGTAAAATACAGTGGAGTCACAACTCACAGTAACCTCAAACACTTGAGCTTAAGGAATTCTCTTGCTTCAGCCTCCCTTCAAGTAGCTGGGACTATACAGGCGCTCACCACAACACCCAGCTATTTTTTGTTTACAGTTGTCATTGTTGTTTAGCAGGCCTGGGCCGGACTCAAACCTGCCACCCTCGGTGTATGTGGCCAGCGCGGTAACAACTGTGCTATGGGCACTAAGCCAGTTGTAGGTTTTTGATGTTACAAATAACTATGAACTGTGCCAGAGCATGCAGAAGGAGAGTTAAAGGAGGGGTTCAAGACTCCATGCTTTGGGGTTCCTATGAGCAGCTGTGAGGACAGCGCAGAAAAAAGAGACTCTAGAAGGCAGCCAAGGAGATATAAGAGACCCTATGCCAGTGCTGAGGAAATGGAACCCGTAGGTTAGAGGAACCACCTATAAAAATGTTCAGTGATAGCTGTGCAGCCTCAGCAGAGGGGTGGTGAGGGGGACTAAGCCACAACCCTCACTTTACCTTCTATCAACAAAACAAAGTAAGATATTTTCTGCCTACTACACAGGCAGCCCCCAGGCTTTAGGTTTTGGTTCTTCTTCATAACCACCCGCCCTTCCCCTACCCACACTCTACAGCTTAAGGGGACTTGACCTTACCCGACTAAGAATGCTGAGGGCAGGCTGGGGGCAGGCTGGGCATGGTGGCTCACACCTGTAATCCTAGCACTTTGGGAGGATGATACAGGAAGATCAATTGAGGCCAGGAGTCCAAGACCAGCCCAGGTAACATAGCAAGACCCTGTCTCTCCAAAAACCAAAAAAATTTAGCTAGGTGTGGTGATGTGCACCTGTAGTTCCAGCTACTAGGGAAGCTAAGTGGGAACAGTAGTTGAACCTAGGAGTTCAAGGCTACAGAGAGCTATGATTATGGATGGGGGGGTGACAGAGTGAGACTTCACATCTAAAATAATTAAAATAAAGAATGTTGGAGGCAGAAGCAGTGGAGTGAAATCACGGCTCAAAACTCTGATAAACCAAACTGTGTCAGGAGCAACTGTCTTAAGAAGATGTCCTCTGACTTTCTTTTTTGAGACAGTCTCAAGCTGTCGTCCTGGGTAGAGTGCCATGGCTTCTCAGCTCACAGCAATGTCAAACTCTTGCGCGTAAGAGACTCTCTTGCCTCAGCCTCCCAAGTAGCTGGGACTATAGGTGCCCACCACAGCACCTGGGTATTTTTTGGTTATAGTTGTCATTGTTGTTTGGCAAGCCTGGGTTGGATTCGAACCTACCAGCTCCTGTATATGTGGCTGGTGCCCTAGTCACTTGAGCTACAAGCGCCGAGCCATTCTCTGACTTTCTTTCAGGTCAATGGGCCACTTAAAGAAATCTTGTGAAATTTACAATGTCCCTCTCCCTTATCCCCCAAAACTAATCTGCACAAAGTTTTACGGGTTTCACAAACCCCTAAAACTCATACATTGAATTTGAAATTATGACTCTCTGCTCTAGAAGTTCCTGGAAGCTGGTACTGACAGAGCTCAAGATGTGCTACCCTAAAATATGCTGCTTTGGCATGTTATTTCTTTTACTTTCTTCTTCTTTTTTTTTTTTAATATTTGTCACTGACTTAAAGCTCAAATAATATCGTTCCCATTTTATAGACACAATCAGGGCACAAAGAAGTTAAATGACTCACCGAGGGTCACAAAGCTAGTAAGTGGCAAGGCCAGAATCTGAGGCAAAGTGTTCTGGAAGCAGAGACTATGCCCCTAAGCATCACATCAGTGGTTACCTAGCTTTATTTTTGACTAAAGGCACTTGAAAAACAGCCACTGCATTCCCCTTTTCTTCCTGAAAGCAGATGATGAAACTCCCATGTAAAAGATGCTATCTCTATTCCAGGAGGAAAGAACTATTCACATCACCAGAGATGGGGAGTCCAGGCCAAGAGAAATCTGTACAAATAAACTTTGTTAAACTAACCCTTATCTTGCTAGTTATTTCTCCATGATTGCCACTCTTTGTCCATCCCAGTATATGGGCATTAGGCCCAGTCACATCTTTGGGCTTTCCATTTTTCTCATAATGGTTCCTACAGATATGTAAATCAATTTATATATTCTGTTTTATGTCAGTTTAATTAGGCCAGTTGGAGACCCTATGAGGGCAGAGAAGAAACTCTGCCTCCCCTGTGGTACCAAATTGGTTAATGAAGAGTGACCAGCACTGCTGGGCTGACACTGAGTTGATGGAAAATGAATCAATAGCAGACATGTAAGGATATATATGCAAGCTGGTGGGCACTGCCACCTTTTGGACTGCAAAGAGCCAAGAAGATGTGTTTTTGACAAAGGCTGTAACTGCCTCTATGGTGGGTGTTCATGTAGTCTCAGGTTAAAGCATAATGGAAGTTCTGCTTGTTAAGGCTATGAAGGAGGCTGTGGCCTTTTCAGGACAGAATACCTTGTCCATAGGGCTGGGCATCATGGTTCATGCCTATAATTTTAGCACTGTGGGAGGCCAAGGTGAGTGATTGCTTGAGCTCAGGAGTTTGAGACCAGCCTGAGCAAGAAGAGCAAGACCCCATCTCTACTAAAAATAGAAAAGTTAGCCAGGCATCATGGCAAGCACCTGTAATCCCAGATACTTGGGAGGCTGAGGCAGGAGAATCATGAACCCATGAGTTTGAGGTTGCTGTGAGCTATGATGGCACAGCACTCTAGCCTGGGGCAACAGAGTGAGACTCTGTCTTACAAAAAAAAAAAAAAAAAAAAGGAAGAAAGAAAACCTTGTTGTCTGGGATCAGAAGGGTAGCTAAGTCTGGGAAAGGGAGGGCTGAGAAGAAGGCTACAGGACCATAGCAAATAGTAGGCAAAGGCCAGATATTCCAGCCGACTGGCTGTGACAATACAGGCGGAAGGGGGTGCAGCAATTGGTTCTCTGCCCTGCAGCCTTCCTTCACAGAGGAGGGAGTGCACATTTGAGCTTGGAGCTTGTTGTGTTACCTTGGGTATCTTTCTCTTCTTCCTGCCATTCTGTGGGTCTCCAAGATTAAAGAACGTGTCATCAGGGCTGCTGGGAGTGGAGGGGGGACTGACTTTGGAAGGGGACCCCGTTCCATCCCGACTCAGCTTCTTAGTGTCCAGCAGTTTGAAGTTCCTCCTCTCTGAATTTTGCCGGAAAAAAGCAGGTTTGGACAATGACTGCTGTGAGGGAAAAGGAGAAAAGAAGAATAAATACAAAGGAGACCAAGTGGGAGACAACTGGCAGCGCCGGTGACAAAAGACCATGAACCCGGCAAGGGGAGCTGGTCTGTGCTCCCAGGGTACATGGAGTTTGTCTATGTAAGTGCTCAATAAACACTTACCATCCAATAATGGAAAAGCTGTATGATGAAGGATGTATGCCCACCCAGTTTCTCTTTTTAGATAAGGGGGGGCACTGGCTCAATCCCTAGACTTTACAGATAAGGCATTCTGACAACATGTGATAATATACTAGGAGTTACTAGACCCAGGCCTAGCTTTGACCTTGTTGCTGGCTCACTGAGTGTCTCCTACAATACATACAAAGAATGTGATTTTTCTTGGTTTCAGTATCTTATTTTTAAAACAAGGCTCTTTAATGTCAAAAGGCAAACAAAAAGCTGGCTAAGGCTTGGCGCCTGTGGCTCAAGCGGCTAAGGCACCAGCCACATACACCTGAGCTGGTGGGTTTGAATCCAGCCCAGGCCTGCCAGTCAACAATGACAGCTACAACCAAAAAATAGCCGGGCCTTGTGGCAGGTGTCTGTAGTCCGAGCTACTTGGGAGGCGGAGGCAGGAGAATCACTTGAGCCTAGGAGTTGGAGGTTGCTGTGAGCTGTGATGCCACAGCACTCTACCCAAGGTGACATCTTGAGGCTCTATCTCAAAAAAAAAAAATTCACAGCTCAAAATATAGAAAATAACTTATTTTCCTAATATATAGCACAGGCAGAAGATAAGAAAGAATAGAAAGTTATAGATAAGGAAATGCAATGATTCTTAGATACATAAAAAATCACTAGCATCACAAAAGAAAATTAAAACTCTGTTAAAGAAATATATTTTACTTAAAGATATAAAAATTGGGCTTGGTGCCCATAGCACAGTGGTTATAGTACCAGCCACATACACCGAGGGTGGCGGGTTCGAACCTGACCCAGGTCAGCTAAACAACAATGACAACTGCAACAAAAAATAGCTGGGCATTGTGGCGGGCACCTATAGTCCCAGCTACTTGGGAGGCTGAGGCAAGAGAATCGCTTAAGCCCAAGAGATGGAGGTTGCTATGAGCTGTGATGCCACAGCACTCTACTGAGGGCGACATAGTGAGACTCTGTCTCAAAAAAAATAATTTAACGTAGCTATAAGATACATATACATATTGTATATACTTACATTAAACATAAAAAAGTAAGATATAGAACAATTGGCATAGTATGCTGGAGTATGTATGTGTGTATGTTTTAAGGAGCTATTCTGCAGGTACATATATAGAATACTTCTGAAAGAACACACAAGAAACTGATTAACAAGGCTGGCTGAGGTGGCTCATGCCTGTAGTCCCAGCACTCTGGGAGGCTGAGGTGGAGGACTGTTTGAGCTCAGGAGTTCAAGACCAGCCTGAGCAAGAATGAGACCCCATCTCTAAAAAATAGCCGGGCATTGTGGCAGGTGCCTGTAGTCCCAGCTACTTGGGAGGCTGAGGCAAGAGAATCTCTTGAGTCCAAGAGTTTGAGGTTACTGTGAGCTACGATGGTCTTTCTCATTTCTCACTGGCAATGCTAGTTGTCTCCCACTCAACACCAGGGTGCTATTTAAAAAAAAATAGAATAAAATAAAGTGAAAGAACCATTTTCACTCCATGTTTTCGTTTCTTTCATTCTTCTTCTTCTTTTTTTTTTTTTTTTGAGACAGAGTCTCACTCTGTTGCCCTGGCTAGAGTGCTGTGGCATCAGAACTCACAGTAACCTCAAATACCTATGCTTGAGTGATCCTCCTGCCTCAGTCTCCCAAGTAGCTGAGTCTTCAGGCATATGCCATGCCTGGCTAATATTTTTAATTTTTGTACAGACAAGGTCTTATTCTTGTTTAGGTTGGTCTTCACTTCTCAGCTCGAGTGATCCTCCCACCTTATTGTGCCAGAGTGTTGCAAACATGAGCCACCATGCCTGACCCTGACCCCATGTTTTCTTTCTTTCTTTTTTTTTTTTTTTTTTCTTTTGAGACAGAGTCTCAAGCCATTGCCCTGGGTAGAGTGCTATGGCATCATAGTTCATAGCAACCTCCAACTCCTGGGCTCAAGCGATCTTCTTGCCTCAGTTTTTCTTTTTTTTTCTTTTTTGAGACAAAGTCTCACTATGTCACCCTTGGTAGAGTGCCATGGCATCACAGCTCACAGTAACTTTCAACTCTGGGCTTAAGCAATTCTCTTGCCTCAGCCTCCCGAGTAGCTGGGACTACAGATGCCTGCCATAATGCCTATTTTTTTTTTTTTTTTTGGTTGCAGCCGTCATTGTTGTTTAGCCGTCATTGTTGTTCAAGGCTGGGCTTGAACCTGCCAGCTTTGGTATATGTGGCTGGCGCCCTACTCACTGAGCTATAGTGCTGAGCCAATGCCATGTTTTCAAATGGTATTTCTAGGGCTCACATTGTATGATACCATATATTAAGTAGTTGAAACATTTATTTTTATTTATTTATTTTTTTTTTTGCAGTTTTTGGCCGGGGCTGGGTTTGAACCTGCCACCTCCAGCATATGGGCTGGCACCCTATTCCTTGTTTAGTCCCAGGTACTTGGGAGGCTGAGGCAAGAGAATTGTTTGAGCCCAAGAGTTTGAGGTTACTGTGAGCTACGATGGTCACAGACCGAAACATTTCTTTTTTAAATTAATGATTGAGGCCAGTAGATGTGGCTCACACCTGTCCTCATAGCACTGTAGGAGGCCGAGGCAGGTGGACTGCTTGAACTCAGGAGTTGGAGACCAGCCTAAGCAAGAGTGAGACCTCATCTCTACTAATAATATAAAAACTGAGGCAAGAAGATCATTTGAGCCCAAGAGTTGGAATTTGCTGTGAGCTATGATAACTCCATGGCACTCTACCTAGGGCAATATCTTGAAACTCATAATTAATTAATCAATTAGTGAATTAAATGAGGTAAAGGCATATAAAGCATCTAGCAGAGTGCCTGATAGAAGCCATCATCATGTTATCACATTTTCTTCCTCTTAACCACACTGACGTTTTTCACACTTCAATGTGCTAACTGGATTTTTCTCGACTTTTTTTTTTTGAGATGGGGTTTTGCCCTGTTGTCCAGGCTAAAATAAAGTGGTGTACTTATAGTCACAACAGACTCAAACTTCTAGACTCAAGCAACCCTCCTGTCTCCCAAGTAGCTGGGACTGTAAGTGCATGTCAAGCATGTCAAGCCCAGCTTATTATTACCGTATATACTCGAGTATAAGCCGAGTTTTTCCGGCACAAAATTTATGCCGAAAAACCCGAACTCGGCACAAATTTTGTGCCGAAAAAACTCGGCTTATACTCAAGTATATAAGGTATTTTTTTTTTGACATATATACATATTTGTAGAGACAGGGTCTCACCACATTGCTCAGGCTGGCCTTAAGTGATCCATGCAAACTCCTGGCCTTAAGTGATCCTCCTGCCTTGGCCTCTTAAAGTGCTGGGACTACAGGCGTGAGCCACCACAGCTGGCCGATTTTTACCTATTTCTTTCAGGATTCTAGTACTTTTCTTTTTCTTTTGGATGAGCTCTATATAGAACAGATATTAACAATTGGTCATTTTTGCTGCAAATCTACTTTTCCTATGTGGTTTATTTGTATTTTGGTTATGTGGAATTTTCCACATACTTTTTTATATGAAAAGCTGTTAATCTTTTCCTTTGTGATGTATTTAATCTTTTTTTTCTTTGCCTAGAAATTCTATTTCCTTTTTGAGATTTAATAAATACTCAATTACATTTTCTTCTGGATTTTCTTGGTCTGTTTTGAATGTATTTTATTCATTAATCCATCAGTAATTATTTTGTGCTATGCTCATCAAAATAATTTTTTTCTAAAATAACTTATCCCTATTCTATTTAATGAACAAGGCTTTCTTTCTCTGTCCATTTATAAGGCCATATTTATCATATATTAAACTCTCATATTTTGCTCCACTGATTTCTCCATTTTTGCTTAGTTACAATAATAACTTCAGAGCATTTTTTCTTTTTTTGAGACAGAGTCTTTCACTTTTTTGCCCTGGGTAGGGTGCTGTGACGTCATAGCTCACAGCAACCTCCAACTCTTGGGCTCAAGCGATCCTCTGCCTTAGTTTTTCTTTTTTTTTTGGTTGTTGTTGTTGTTTTAAACAGAGTCAAGCTATTACCCTGGGTAGAGTGCTGTAGTGTCACAGCTCACAGCAACCTCCAACTCTTAGGCTTAAGCAATTCTCTTGTCTCAGCCTCCTAAGTAGCTGGGACCACAGGCGCCTGCCACAACACCCGGCTATTTTTTTTTTTCTTTTTGGTTGTAATTGTCATTGTTGTTTGGCAGGCCTGGGTTGGATTTGAACCCACCAGCTCTAGTGTATGTGGCTGGTGCCCTAGCCGCTTGGGCTACAGGCACCAAGCCAGTTTTTGTTTTTCTATTTTTAGTAGAGACAGGGTCTTGATTTTGGTCAGACTGGTCTGGAACTCACGAGCTCAAGCAATCCACCTGCCTCACCCTCCCAGAGTGCTAGGTTCATATGTGTTAGCCATTGCACCCAGCCCAGAGCCTTTTACTTTTAAAGATTTCTAATTTTTAAAATAAAGTATAAAGAAATAAAAAATAAACAAAAATTTAGAAATAAAGAGTCCTAATCATCCTAAGTGTCCAGCTCTAATATTTTATCAAGGGTCTCCAAGGAGTAATAAATTGATACTATAATAAACCTTCAGTAGAGGAAGAGCCAGCCTGGTTTGGTCACCATAGGTATCTTATTTCCTGTTTTTTTTTTTTTTTTTTACGGGGCCAGTGCCCTACTCCTTTGAGCCACAAGCGCCACCCACACTATAGGTATCTTAAACTAGCACAAAAAGAAAGCATAGTGACAAGCCTCCTTCAAGGTGAAATTTCATCTGCAATTAAATCCACAGAAATGCCGGTAATTCTTTCACTATATTGGAATCTTCTATCAAATTGTTGGTGAAAAGTAGGTATCTGTTTTTGTTAGAGATTAGATTGTCATAGTGTTCATTCACAGGAGATCTGACCTATGAAAAGGTCTGAGAAGAAAAAACCAGAGAAGGAATTAAAACCTGGCACACAACTTTCTAGAGCATGTGAAGAGACCTTGGGGGGGGGGGGGGGCTGTGTGTGAGCGGTCCCACTGCTGGAGAAAGGGGGTCTAGGTGTATCCCTGAGCAGCCCAAATAGGCCACCAAATGTCCAGAGAGTTCTCATGAGGGACTGGAATTTCAGGAGATACCTAACTGTTGAAAAAAGGGAAGACTGGGCTGTGGGCCAGGGCATTACAAAGAGGGACTTCGTGGCTCAGAGACAGCGAGTGCTGTGAAACAGATGGAGGAGATGACACAACAAGCAATACATCCAGTTGTCTGCTGAAGGCCTTGAGAGCTTAAGGATGAATCTTAGATTTAGCAGGGGTCAGCAAAGCAAGCTTTCTTAAAGGCTTGGAAGGCCCCACCTTTCTGCTGCAACTATTCAATTGTTCCATTATAGCACAAAAGCAGCCATAGATAATATGTAAATGAATTTATATGAGTATGGCTGTGTTGCACCAAAACTTTATTTGTAAAATTAGGGGACCAGTAGTTTGCTACACCCTGAACCACAGTATAAAACGGAAGTCACTCTAGAACCCTAAGGATGATTACATTAGCATGTGGTCCAGAGAAGTTTCCAGCTCTTGATCAGAGATTCTTATACCAACATGCACAGTGCATAAAGTAACTTCAGGGGCCAGTGCTGATGCAGAGGCACAGAGTCTCCCTAATCCTATAGACACTGGGCTCACAATGGGCATGCAAAAGACCTGTAGTATCCAAAGGGGAGAGGAGAAAAGGATCCCTTGGTGTGAGGTCTGATTTGCCTGTTAAAGCCTTTTTTTTTTTTTTTTTTTTTTGGTTATTTCAGGAGACTGAGTGTGAGGGGCCCTGGCCAGGGGACACCTTGGTAGAAGGAGACGGTAGCAAAGAAGATGGTGCTTCCTCAGAGGGGGCTGACCTGAATAGCCTAAGTCTATTAATCCTCCTTGTCTGTGAATGGGGGCTAAGGGCTTCAACTCCTCCCTCTACTGATGGCCAGTGGGAGACTCAAGGTCCTTGATACAAAATATGCCATCTCTTCCTCACCCCTATTCTCTTTACAGAGACCTCTGGAGCTGCTATTCACACAGACATACTCTTTTGCTCATATTTGCCTGTAGGTTTACACATAGTTACACAAAAGCACAGACATTCCCTTAAACATATGTACATAACGTATGTACATAGAAAATACACAGAAAGGGATACAAGGACATTCCAACAGCAGGGATGAAAGACATTACATGAAAATGATAGAATAGCATACAGGTATCAAAAGTTGTCGCGAAAAAGAAAGTGATGGCTAAGCATGGTGGCCATACCTGTAATCCTAGCACTCTGGGAGGCCAAGGTGGGAGGACTGATGGAGGTCAGGAGATCAAAACCAGTCTGAAAAAACAAGACCCCATCTCTACTAAAAATAAAAAAAATTAGCAGTGCATGGTGGTATGCACCTATAACCCCATCTACTTGGGAAGTTGAGGCAGAAGGATCACTTGAGCCCACGAGTTTGAGGTTGCATTGAATTATGATGATGTCAATGTACCCTAGCCTGGGAAACAGAGTGAGGCTCTGTATCTTCCCCCCTTCCTCCCCCAAACATTGATGACATAGGGAAATACATACATACTCATGATATTGATTTATTAAAAATTTTTTTTCTTTGTGACAGAGTCTCACTTTCTTGCCCCCAGTAGAGTACCATGGCAGCGCAGCTCGCAGCAACTTCAAACTCTTAGGCTCAAGCGATTCTCTTGCCTCAGCCTCCCAAGTAGCTGGGACTACAGGAGCCTATCACCATGCCCAGCTATTTTTTTTTTTTTTTTTTTTTTTTAGGAACAGAGTCTTGATCTTGCTCAGGGTGGTCTCAAACTCATGAGCTCAAGCAATCCACTAGCCTTGGCCTACTAGAGTGCTAGAATTTTGGGCATGAGTCACCATATCTGGCCACAATAAATAATTAAAAATCATCAAAACTGCATATAGTATATGACCCCCAATCTTTTCCTTTATGTCTACACACATATGCATGTGCATGCACATACACACACACAAGAAAATATGAAAAGAAATAAAACTGAAGTGTTAACTATGGTCATCTCTGGGATATTGGGATTATATGTAATTTGCAAGAAAAGACCTTTAAAACACATACATATATGCATGATACCAGTCTATTATAGAAAATTTAGAGAACAGAGGTAAGCATAAAGAAAAACCCCAATTTTGGATGAATTTTATATTATTCATTATACTTTTCAGTATTTAAACAGTTTTGTTTTTTTTTTTGAGACAGAGTCTCACTATGTCACCCTTGGTAGAGTGCCATGGTGACAGCTCACAGCAACCTCAAACTCTAGGGCTTACGCGATTCTTTTGCCTCAGCCTCCCAAGTAGTTGGGATTATAGGCGCCCACCAAAATGCCCAGCTATTTTTCTGTTGCAGTTGTTATTGTTGTTTAGCTGGCCCGGGCTGGGTTCAAACCCAGCTTGGATGTATGTGGCCGGCGCCCTACCCACTGAGCTATGGGCACCACCCAGCATTTAAACAATTTTTATGATAAGAATGTTTATTTTTAGAAAAAAGAAAAGTTATTTTAAAATACAACACATACTGAAAAGTATAATTCTACTTATTTAGCAGACACACATAAACAGCACTTAATTTGTGGTAGGTACTAGGAACATTGATTTGATTAATTTCCATAAGATCCTTGAGAGGGCTATCCTATTACTATTACTCCCGTTCAACGAGAAGAAACTGAGGCATGTAAATGAGAACCTTTGCTCCAGCCAGAAAGCCAACCCACGGCCCAGGCAGGTTTTACATATAGGGTGCCAGGCTTCAGAATCTCCACACCTAACCAGATCTGCCTCTGTGTCTGCCCCAAGTGACACAGGATCTACTGGTGGGAGACTGTGTGGGTGGGCCTTATAGGCAGCCAGAAAATGCTAGTTAGTGATACATTCTTCCTTTAGGTATTAATACATAAAAAGTATCTGCCAAATTAGCCCAAATTTCCTTAACTATAAAAATTAGTTCCTGCCACATTCCCTGTGATGTATGTATGGGGTAAGGAAATGGCGGGGGTATGCAGCAAGAAAAGAAAACAGTGTTTCTCAAGAGCCTGTCTTTCATGTTCGCAAGCAACATCATCTGCCCCTGGCGGCCCGTCTGCTCCTTTCTAAGGAGAGCTTGTCCAACTGACCCTTCCTTCCTACACTGGGACTAGGCAGATCTAAAGACACAAATATCCTGGAGATGGCTTAGGACCTTTATGTGGCTGGGAGAGGACTCTGACACAGAGGAACTGCTTCAGTAAGTTCTAGGGTCCCAGATGCAGCCCAGATGCCACAGATGCTCAATGAATATTTGATGAGCTAAATGGAGGAAGTGGTGCAGTCTGCAGCTGTCCTCCAGAACGGGGGCGTAAACCAGACCCCCAGATGTGGGGAAGCAGAATAATGAGCACGGAGCATCCTGCTGATGACCTGCCAAGGCCCAGACAGATCGCGAGTGTCAATGGCAATCAGATACGCACACTGGACAACTGGACTGTCCTTCTTTGGGACAGCTCTATCTGGACTTGGAGTTCTTGTTGCCATTCTCGTCTACTGGGCTTAGATGCTTGGGAGGCAGATGCTCTAGGTTTTCTCTAGCCTAGAGGCAGGGACAGGAAGAAAGGGATTGTTAAGCCTTTATGCTCTGGTATGAGAAAGGAGAACCCTGTTATGAACATAGAGCTGCTTTGGGCAGCAGTTTTTCATTGTTCTTCAGAGGCGATGCAGTTTACTCCCTGTGTGAAGCGGGGAGCCGGGTAGGATGTGAAGGGGGTAGGCTGAGTGTGATGTCTTTCTTCTTTTTTTTTTTTTTGAGACAGTGTCTCACTATGTCACCCTCGATAGAGGGCTGTGGAGTCACAGTTCACAGCAACCTCAAACTCTTGGGCTCAAGCAATTCTTTTGCCTCAGCCTCCAGGGTAGCTGGTACTACAGGCACCCACCACAACGCCTGGCTATTCTTTTTTTATTGTTCTTGTAGTTGTCAATTGTTGTTTTTAGCAGGCCCAGGCTGAGTTTGAACCTGCCAGTCCCGGTGTATGTGGCCAGTTCCCTAACCACTGAGCTATGAGCTATGAGCCAGATGTATTTCTTCCTAAAGTCAGGTTTATCCACTATGCGAAATGAAGGATTTCCTAAATGTTGAAGACATCCATACTCCAATGAAAACACATTTCCAAGGCAAATAGAAACTGTTAGCTAATTATTGGTTGTCATGAATTATTTATGATGATCTTTTCCATACGAGGAGAGACACATGGCAGTTATAGGTTTGGGCAAGTACTATAGTAATTGATTTGGGTCCGTAAGATCCACCCTTTGGGATAGGTTGTAACTTCAACTCTTCAGGAAGCTTCTTTCTAAGACCACGGAGCATAGAAGGCCGGCCTCACGTAGAGATGCCCCCCAACTGCCTGCAAATACGGGCCTGTGGAGCTCAGAAAGGAAAATGGCTATTCTTATTAGGCCAGAAACAGAATTTAAATTGGTATCTGCAGCCTGGATTTGTCTTTCTTTTATTTAATTTTTTCAAAAACTAAAGATCGTAGAACAACTACACTAGCTTTATGAGTGATGCAAAAACATACATACTCTCTGACCTTGAGGAATTTATAATTAAGTTGGGAGTTGCTTTTAAGATTTATTAGAAAACTTACATCACAACTCAAATCATCAATATAAGAGATGCCATAATGCAGTCTACAATTTGGTGTGAAACAAAGGCAGAAATAACCTTGCACATGGGTTAGAAAATTCTGCCCTGGCTCAGCGCCTGTGGCTTAAGCGGCTAAGGCGCCAGCCATATATACCTGAGCTGGCAGGTTTGAATCCAGCCCGGCCATGCCAAACAATCATGGCTGCAACCAAAAAATAGCCAGGCATTGTGGCAGGCGCCTGTAATCCAAGCTACTTGGGAGGTGGAGGCAGGAGAATCGCTTGAGCCCAGGAGTTGGAGGTTGCCGTGAGCTGTGATGCCACCGCACTCTACCCAGGGCAACAGCTTGAGGCTCTGTCTCAAGAAAAAAAAAGAAAGAAAATTCTGCCCTATGGGCCGCATCTGGTCCACTATTTGTTTCTGAATAAGCCATGAGTTAAGGATAGTTTTAACAGGAATACATGTGCACATGGCACAAAAACTCCAAAAGGTTCAAAAGAGTAGGTTGTACTGTTTTTTTTTTTTTTTTTTCTTTATTTTTTATTATTGGGGATTCATTGAGGGTACAATAAACCAGGTTACACTGATTGCATTTTTTAGGTAAAGTCCCTCTTACAGTAGTGTCTTACGCCCAAAAGGTGTGGCACACACCAAAGCCCTACTCCCCTCCCTCCTTCCCTCTCTTTGCTCTTCCTTTCTGATTTCATTTCTTTTTTTTTTTTTTAAGCAGGAACTCAACTTCATTGAGTCAAGCAGCTGCTTATATAGAGCGTGGGGAACGGGCGGGGAAAGAAGGCAGGGGATGAGGTGCGTGACAGGGTTGGGCCAATGGCATGGTACCACTGTATCTAGGTAGAGGCAGTTTCAGGCCGGGCCTTGCTGAGTCATTGCTACGCAGAAGTAGCTCGATGGATCTACTTCTAGTCAGGCTCGGGAAGTTGCACTAGGCCTCAGGCACATGGCAGGGTCCAACAATTCCCTCTTTTGTTCTTTGTATGGTGGAAAAACATAGCCCCTGTCTTAGGTTGCCTGCTCTTGCAGTTTCAGTCTTACCCGTCATGGGGATACAAACATCAATGGTCACATCATTGATACAAACATCAATCTTACCACAAATATGCAGATGGTGTAAAAAAATCAGGAACCATGAGTATAGGCAAACTGAATGTAAGTCTTGGTTTTGGTCTTTTACAAGCTTCAATTTCCTTCATCCCTATGATCTCATTTGAGTCATTTATAAAGGGAAAATGACACATAACATCTGATTTGTTATCATTAAATGAATTAACAAAAACATTGAGCCACATAGAGGTGGCTTCATAAATGAAGACATTTTCTCAGTAAGGTATGAGGAAAAGATGAATCTTTGCCTAAGGATTGTCTGAGAGAAAGATAAAGAGAATATTCAATGGTCCATATTAGAAAACACCAATCGATATGTAGAATGGATAATCTTAAAACCAATAGATAAATAAAAGAGAAAGCTAATAGCTTTCTATGTCCAGAAATTATATTCTTTATCTGTGTAGAATTTTGGTATCCTATATATTACCTCATTTTATCCACCTTCTGGTCTGATAAATAACCCTTTCTCTTGCCCCTATATCAGATAGCTCAGGACAAATTCTGCTGCAGTACCAAATAACCTTGTAAACCTCAGTGTCTTAAACATTTAATTCAGTTTTGTTCTTGCTACATGTCCATTATGAGTTGACTGCAACTCATTGTAGTCATTCTAAGACAAAATATGAAGAAAAAATGTATTTCTATTTGAGATATTTCCAATTTCTTGGGAGAAGAAAAAGGGAACAACAACAAAGGGACATAATACATCCAAGAATTTCTACTTACAAATAGCACATATCTTTCCTGTTCACATTTTGTTGATCAAAACAAAGTATGGATGAGACCAAGATAAATAGGTTGAAACATACAAGGAGTCTTCAAAAAGTTCATGGAAAATGCATGTTACAAAAATCTAATAAAAAAATTTTATGTATAGATTTCAAACTTTTTTTCTTCTCTCTCTCTCTCTCTCTCTCTCTCTCTCTCTCTCTCTCTTTTTGAGACAGAGTCTCACTTTGTCACCCTCGACAGAGTGCCATGGCTTCACAGCTCATGGAAACCTCACACTCTTGGGCTTAAGCAATTCTCTTGTCTCAGCCTCCCAAGTAGCTGGGATTATAGGCACCCACTACAGTGCCCAGCTATTTTTAGAGAAAAGGTCTCACTCTGGCTCAAGCTTGTCTCAAACTTGTGAGCTCAGGCAATCCACTTGCCTCAGCCTCCCAGAGTGCTAGGATTACAGGCGTAAGCCACTGTGCCCGGCCGCAAAATTTTCTTCACTTAAATAAGATCATATTAACTTGTTATAATGTGTCCCAATAGGATATAGTTTGAAACATAAGGATAAGATATTAGTTAGAAAAGAGTGACTATCAAAGCAACAGGGTTTCTGCTAAAATTAAGAACATCAAACTCATGGTGAATCTGTGTGGAAGAATGGCAAAATCACTCATGCTTTGTGCAGAGTTTATGGGATAATTCCCCAAAGAATTTAGCAGTTTACAAAAACATAACTTGTTTTATAAAGAGATGAGATAATGCTGAAGATAAAACCCACAATGGCAGACCATCCATATCAATTTGAGAGGAAGACATTCATTTTGTTTATGCCCTAAGTGAAGATAACCAGTCATTAATAGCAGAAACTAGCTAAGACCACAGATATCACAATTGGCTCAGTCTACCCAACTCTGACTGCAAAATTAAAATTTAACAAACTTTCCACTCAATGAGTGTCAGAACTGTTGTATTCAGATCAGCTGCAGACAAGAGCAGAGCTTTCAATAGTAGGATCAAGATCCTGAAGCATTTCTTTGAAGAATAATACAGGAGATAAAACTTGCTTTTACTAATGCAATCCTGAAGACAAAGCACAATGAAGGCTACAAAGAAGTAGAAGTTCTCCAGTCAAAGAAAAAATGGACTGGTCATGAGCAAAGTCCAAAGTAACAGTTTATTTTATACTCAAGGCATTTTTCTTGTTCATTTTATACAGAGCCAAAGAATGACAACATCTGCTTGTTCTGAAAGTGTTAAGAAAATTGATCAACCCGTTGGCAGAAAAAAATGCATGGGAAAGCTTCATCAGAGAGTCCTTCTCCACTATAACAATGCTAATCCTCACTCCTCTTATCAAACAAGGGCAATTTTATGTGAGTTTCAATGGGAAATCATTAGTCATCCACTTTACAGTCTTGATATGGCCTCTTCTGGCTTCTTTTTGTTTCCTAATCTCAACATATCTTTAAAGACTAACCATTTTTCTTCTATTAATAATGTAAAAAAAGACTGCTTTGATATGGTTAAATTCCCAGCACCCTCAGTTCTTTAGGGATGGACTAAATAGCTGGTATAATTGCTTACAAAAGTGTCTTCAACTTGATTGAGACTATGTTTAGAAAAATAAAGTCCATAATTTTTTTATTTGCTTGCTGTTTTTTTTTTCTTTTCATTTCCTTGCTTTTGTTTGTTTTAGTTTTTTAGTTTATTTTTTGAGACAGAGTTCTATCCTATGCCCTAAGCCGTGTGCAATAGCATCATAGCTCACTGTAATGCATATTTTTATTTTTATATTTTAATTTCATTTTCAATAAGTTTTTTGAAGTCCTTCTGTATAATCCTTCTACATGAAAGAGTACAGAATATTTTGTGTAATAATATAATTTAACAGAAACTCCATCCTTTCTTCTTCTTCCAAAAAAATAAAAAAGGAAAAAGAAAAAAGGAAGAAAGGAAGGAAGGAAGGAAGAAAGGAAGGAAGAAAATAAGTTATGGATTAAATAAGTAATTAAATCTTCATAACAAAATAAATTCATGGTATCCTCTCTCTCATTACATGCCAAGTATATTCTCCATAAGTTAGAATTCTCTCAAGTATCTAGTTCATGCATCTAGATATTTGAAGCTTGAGCATTAGCTTTTGTGAGATGCTATCAAAATATTATCTTTAGCTGTCATGGATTATTATGTGCCCTGGCCTGCGGGGCTAATTCAACAGGAACCTAGGGTAGGGGTCGAGGGAGTGAAAAAGACAAGAGACACAAGGAATGAGAGCAAGACAGGATTCTGATCAAGCTCTGAAGCACTTTATTTTTTAACAGCTATTTAAGCACAAGCAGAGGAGGAAGTGTGCTGGAGGCTACAAGGGGGTGGGGATTCCCGGCAGCAGGTGTGATAAGCTTAGTTCTTGGAACCAATGGTCAGAATGTTCCTCCCGCCCACAACAATTCTCTGGCTGTAACTTTGCATGATAAGCTTCCTTTTAGGTTTTGACCCCTGGCATCTCCTCCCTTTTTACATTTTTTGAGTGAGGCGGCTTAGGTGGGAACGAGGAACAAATGAGGAACGAACGTCTCATCTATGGATGAGTGGGCATTGACCTATGGAGGGAAGTATTGACCTGATTTCTCCCACGGGACTCAATCTTCCCGCATTCTAGGTGGCTCTTGGTGTCTTTTGGGGAGGAGAGGCAGAGCCTTTTAATGGTGTGGACGAGTCAAGGATTGACACCAACCTCTATGCAAATCAGGTTTGCTTCCAAGGGGACTCAGAGCGGACGATAGTGTCTTTTTTTTGCAGTGCTTTGTCTCGCACCCTATATAGGTACCCACGTTGTGTTCACGTTGGGTCGAACCAACGTGCATAGATCTGAGTTTTATGTAGCTCCCAAAGGAGGTCCATCGTTCTCAGGTTCTGCCAGGCCTTTATCAGTCAAGTCAAATCTGTGATAATGTATTTGTAAGGGTTTTGATGCCAAGGAGTCAATCTGTTTTTTTATAAAATCAGTTAATCTGTTGAGCATAAAAGGTCCTAAGGTGATTAGTAGCAAGAGATTAATCAAAGGTCTTACAAGGGGTATTAATAAAGAGAACATGGAGGATTTCCACCAATCATCATCAGGAGTGGAAAATTTTTGTTTTTGTAAATATGCTAAGCTTATTTAACTTTTTAACTTGGGTTTCTACTACACCAGATTTATTAACATAAAAACAACATTCTTCCCCTAAAAGTAGGCATGTACCACCTTTCTCGGCTGTCAAAAGATCTAGAGCTCGTCGATTTTGTAAGGTTACCTGAGCAAGGGAGGTAATTTGTCATTGTAAAGAAGCTAAAGACTCAGCCAAGGCCTCTAAAGCTAGTTGAAACTGTTGGGAAAGTTTGGCCTTGGTGAGAAGGGAATGACCTAATGCTCCCCCTGCCAGGCCAGCAGCCATGACCAAGGTTGCAAGAGAGATGCCAGCTACTAGGGGCAGGAAAACAGCCCATTTTGCTCTGAGGGGCGGTGGATTGGCCATCCCTAAGTACTCAGCTGGGGTACGGAGGGTAAGTTGGGGTATTAGGGTAATGGGAAGGCATAATAGTTTCTCATCTAATAAGGGTAGCCTACATTCTGTTCGTACCAGTAGTTAGTTCTTGTAATTTGGGTGGGTTTGATCAAACAAAAAACGTAGGGCCGGGGCAACTTTACCGGGCTGAGCCTTAAAATCTGTAAAATTTAGAAAAATAGCCAAATGGCATCCTACAGTTGGGCAGTCAGTCGAAGTCAGGAGGTGGCTGAACTTTTCAGTTCCGGCATAGTCTGTATAGTTTTCTGTTAAAAAGAAGCACCAGGTGAACAGGCTGGTAACTTTTTTACTGTCTGACTTCAAGGAAGAGGCTTGGTCTGGGAGAATTATTAACAGGAACAGTAGGATCATGTAAGGTCCCTCCATTTTTCTGAAAGAGAATAGATAAGTATTCTCAGGGAAGAGATTGTTCCCTGGATACGTTATTATTATTAACTTGTTTTATTAGTCTTTCGGACAGCCAACGAGCAGCTCCCTCTTTGGTGTTATAGATACAGGCTGACCCTCTTGCCCATATGAGGACTGGGTCTCGTCCATTCCATTTAGAGGTAAGGGGATCTTTCCACATTACTGTGGCATGGCTGTTCTCAGTCTCAGAGTGCCAGAGACAATCAGCAGCTGTTTTTCCCTGAGCATCCATGCTCAAAAAATTAAGGACAAATAAGGCATGATGAAGAATATTTTTGGGTGAGCCTCGTTGAGGATACCATTCCCCCTTTTTTAAATTTATGTAAAGTGTTTTTAATGGTTTGATGGGCATGTTTAATGATGCCTTGGCCCTGGGGATTACAGGGAATGCCAGTAACGTGCTTGATGTGTAATTGGTGTCAAAAGGCTTGAAAGTTTTTGCCAACGTATCTGGGGCCATTATCAGTTTTAATAATTTTGGGTTTGCTCATAACATAAAGGCAGGCCAAGACATGTGCTATAATATTTTTGGATGCTTTTCTAGTATGTAAGGAGACAAAAATGAAGACACTAAAGGTATCTATAGTAACATGAAGATATTTAAGATTGCCGAATTTGGGGATGTGTGTGACATCCATTTGCCAGACTTCATTTGGTATTAATCCCCTGGGGTTGACACCCAGATTAGGGGTGGGGAGAAGTGTCACACAGGCAGGACATTGTTTAATGATTTGAAGTGTCTGTTCACGAGTAATTTTGAAGAGAAGATAAAGGGTGTGGGCATTTAAGTGATGTAAAGCATGACTTTGTTGGGCCTGTTCGACAGAACCTATCAATACTGGAAAAATCAGCAGCATCTGCACAAGTGTTCTCTTTAGACAGAGGGCTAGTTAAATCAGAGTGAGCCCGAAGGTGCCCAACAAAAAAGGGGTGGCACCTAGAAGTAATAAGTTTTTGGAGTTTGGAAAAAAGGGGGGTAGCATTCGTGGAAGGTTTAATATATGGGACAGTTTCGAGGACAGAAAGAGAATGAGCAATATAAGCACTGTCAGTAAATAAATTGAAAGGGCAGTCTTTTAATAAGTGAAATACTTGTATGACAGCGAAAAGTTCCACAAGTTGGGCAGATGTAAAAGGGGAACAGATGGAAGTAGGTTGCCCATTAATAACATAAGCTGCCACCCTGTTAGAAGAGCCATCAGTGAACACTGAGCAGGCATTTGAAATGGGCTGAAAAGAGGTATATTTTGGAAAAGTAAAGGGATGAATTCTGGCAAATTGGAGTAATTTATCAGCAGGGTAATTGTTATCAAGCACCCCTAGGAAGGAGGAACAAGCTATAGGCCATTCATCTGTAGTTTGCATAAGCCAAT
>CAUYPK010028962.1:0-36039 GCA_963574355.1 Loris lydekkerianus
GCCCTAATCACTGGCTGGGGGGGTGGCAGGCGGCAGTGGTGCTGTAAGTGATGGATGTTTGAACTGTACAACAACCTTCTGCAATATGCCCTGTTACTCCTATTTTGCAGGTGGAGAAATGGAGACTTGGAGAGGGAAAGGGCCCTAAGGTCACCCAAGCCAGAGAGGCAGAATCAGGATCCACAGCGCACACACAGGGCAGCCCTCCACTGCCTCTGTGGGCCACCTGGGTCTTTCCAGCCTTCCTGGGTGGGGGTGGGGATGGGAGAGAGCCCTGGTCTGGAGGCATTGGGGTCTCACACCCCCTACCTGGTTAGGGGAACAGAAGCCCAGAAGAAAGAAACTGTCCCAGCTGATTCCTGCTTCCAGCACCCCACGGAGTGGGTAAGTGCAGGGACAAATGATTGAACAGTGGACACAGGGGATGTCAATGCCAAGGATAAACTGGGCCTCCCAGGACACACACTGGACTTTTAGCCAGAGGTGGCGTCCTTGGGAACATAGGCCTTCTAGCCTCCTTCCTGGCCAGTTCTGGGGCTTCTGGTTTTTCTGGCTGGAAAATGGCCAGGGTTGGAGGACTGTGACTGAGGCAAGTGGAGCCCCATGGCCCAGGCCTGTCTCTGCCTGTCTGTGGGATGTGTGTCCTTAGAAACCCCTGCCCTTCCATGAGCCTCAGTTTCCTCTCTTGTACATTGAGATTGTGCAATAAATAATATTCAGAGGCCCTGACAGCCACAGATCACCATAGTGAGCACGAGGACACACATGTGTGTGAGTGTGCCTAGATTCTACTATATCTGCTCTTCCAGCACGCTGGGGTTGACGGGTGGGTGCACATCTCTCAGATGAGGAAACTGAGGCTCAGAGAGAAGGGAGCTATCCAAGGCCCTCAGGGTTAGGATTTGGATCCAGTGGTGAGCTCTCATCACTACCCCACACCAGCAAAGGGAAGATGTTGGATGGATGATCAATATCGATTGGATGGACGAGTGGGTGGACAGAAAAATGAAAACATGCACACAGTCCTGGGGACCCTGTTCCCTCCAAGGCTGCCTTAGGGTTCTCAGCTCAGTTTCCTGTGGTGGGGGCAGGAGGGCTGCAGCTCCAGGACTGCAGGCTCATTCGACTGCTGCCTCTGCCATCTCCTGGGGGTGGAAGGGTTCAGAAAGCCCCAGTGCTAGGCTGCACTGCATTCGGGAACACAGCCGGAGACGTTCTTTATCCCCTCCTGGAGCTGCTGTGATGTGATTTACAGGCCACAGTGAGTTCCATGAAAGACCAGAGCAGGTTCCAGCCATTTAAATATAGTTACCCAGCACGTCCATCCAGATTCTGCCGCTAGATCATTAATGCAAGGGATCCACGAGGTCCAACAATGCCTCCACTCTGAAGACAGCTCTGCCCTCTCCCTTTTCTGAAATTTCACCATTAGAATTTCATTCCTTTGGTTTAATTGCCCCACTCTGGTTTTAATGGGCTTTTGCTTCAGTGGGGAAAGTATTAACTTGGGTCTCCAAAGATGTGTGTTGGAAACCTTGGGGTACTTTGGTCAAGTCTCTACCCCTTCATCTCCTCCTGGTGCCCTATTGAGTAGGAAATGCTCCTAGCTACGATCAGTTTTTGCCCTCTTGTTCCTGATGTGGGGAAGCCACAGGGCAGAGACAGTGCTCCCAGGGGGACTAGGGACTCAGAGGGAGCAGACACTGGGTAGGGCGTGGCATGCCTGGTTCCTGTCTCCCAGTGGGAGAACCAAACCCCAACAAGGGAGTCAGCCACCCTGAGCCTCCTTCCCTCCACCTAGCTGAGGGCTGGGCCCCAAACAACACCCTTGGAGATGACGTGGCCTCTTAGTTGTGGTTAAGAGTTCAGACTCAATAGAGAGGCTGCCCAGTGGCCGCTAACTGTGTCGCCTTAGGAACCCTCTGCACCATCAGAGTCTCAGGCTCCTTGTGCATACAAAGGGGGTGTTGGCCGGGCGCAATGGCTCATGCCTGTCATCTTAGCACTCTGGTAGGTAGAGGCAGGTGGTTTGCTGGAGCTCAGGAGTTTGAGACCAGCCTGAGCAATAGCAAGACATCCTCCACCACCCTGTCTCTATGAAAAATAAAAAAACTGAGGCAAGAAGATCACTTGAGCCCAAGAACTTGAGGTTGCTGTGAGCTATAATACCATGGCACTCTAGTCAGGGGACCAGAGTGAGACTCTGACTAAATAAATAAATATAAAAGAATAACTTTTAAAAAATAAATAAAAACAGGGTGTTCATGGTGCAACCTCACAGGGTCACTATAAGGCTTCAAGGAGGAACATTGGCAAATGACTCAGCTCAGCGGCCAGCACACAGCCAGTGCAGTAAGTACTACTTACTATTTGGAACCAGGAAGATCTGAACTGGATCCAGGTTCTGCCTCTTGCCAGCTGTCAGGACCTTGGCACTTCTATGGGCCTCAATTTCCTCATCTGTAAAACGGGAGCTCATATATCTACTTTACAGTGAGAATAGAATAAAAAACCATCTACGCACTTGCACGTGGCTTGGTATGTTCTAGGCCTTCAGCAAATGACACCTGCAGGTCCTCGCGGGGCAGAATAATAACCCTTACAAAGATGTGGAGTGTCCACTTTCACTCGGCCAATAATGGCAGAGGGCCTACTGCGTGCGTGTCCCTGCTGTCACAAAGTGATGAGCAAAATCAAATCCATTCCTCCTCCGGGGTCTCTCAGTCTGGGGCGGGGAGAGGGTCAGACCACCATAAAAACGGTCCAAAAATCACATTTTATATTCATTCAAGATTTATGTCTTGAGCACCAGCTGTGCACCAGGAGCTCTGCTAGAAAACAGGCCAACGCAGCCCTTGGTCTCGTAGAATTTGCATGATGGCGAGGAAGATAGAAAATCAAGAAATAATCCTGTAACACGGCAGATAAGGTAAATGTTGAAAAATATATAGAAGGGGAAGGGACTTTAGAGGGCTGAGGCCTGCATTTTGGAAGAGATGGTAGTGGAGTATTTGAGGGACAGAGAGGTGACGGGCCCAGGTCACAGCAGGTCTTGTGAGGTATGGCGAGCTTCTCAGCATGAAAAGCTGACTTTTGCCTTGGGAACCCTAAGGCCACAGCACACCGTGCCAGCTCAGACATGCTTGGAAGGAAAGAAAACCAGCAAAAGCACCTGGTGGTGGAGGGGTCTGGGGACACCCGGGGCACAGACAAGGAAACATAGAGGCCTGGTCCCTGTCTTTAAATATCTGAGATGCAGCCAGACACAGTGGCTCATGCCTGTAATCCTAGCACTCTGGTAGGCTGAGGCAGGAGGATTGCTTGACCTCAGGAGTCCAAGACCAGTCTGAACATCTCTACAAAAAAATAGAAAAATCATCTGGGCATTGGGTGAGCATTATGGTGGGCACTGCAGTTCCAACTACTCAGGAGGCTGACGCAGGAAGATTGCTTGAGCCCAGGAGTTTGAGGTTGCTGTGAGCTAGGCTAATGCCATAGCACTCTATCCTGGGCAATAGAGTGAGACTCTGTCTCAAAATTTTAATTAAAATTGTGATAAGGGTGGTGGTTCTTACTTTTGCTCCTGCCCTGGACCTGGGGCCCAACTTCCTCTCCCAGGCTTGAGAGGAGGCTGGGCAGCCCTTCTCTCAAAAAGGCATCATAACCCAGTGGGGAAGTAAGAGACATCTAACAAGAGGAAAGTAACCCCTGAGCTTGCAGACTCATGCAAACATCCCCAGAGTAACCAGCTGTTTGGCCCGATCCTCCCCAGGCCTGACACCCTGTCTTCTGCCAACCTCCACCTGAGGGCTCTGATGGCAGATACCTAGGATGGTGGACCTTTGTCCCAGCCATTGTGTGACTTTGGCTCAGTCACTTCACCTCTCTAAACCTGAGCTATAGGAGGAGGTAAAAGCCCCATCCTGGTCATGAGGATTTAATTAGATAAATCCTGGTGCCTAGCCCACAGTAAGTGCTCAATGCTCATTCCCTTCCCCTGGGTGGGGTCCATGGAAATGGACCTCCCTTAGAGGAGGTCCTTAGACCTCCCTGGCCTAAGCCAGGCTTCCTTAGAATGGCTACCTCTGCACTGTTCACGATGGTTATCAGGAGTCACACAGGCTCACTTAGCACTGGAAATGTGGGTGGTCCAAATTGAGATGTATCTTGAGTATAAAAGGCACACCAGATTTTGATGACTTGTTATATAAAAAGGAATGTAAGATATCTCATTAGCAATGTTTTATATTGATTATGTGTTGATAATATTTTTGATATATTAGATTACATAAAATATAATACTTAAGTTAATTTCACCTGTTTATTTTTACTTTTTTTTAATGTGGTCACTAAAAAAATTTAAAATTACACATGTGACTTGCATTTTATTTCTGTTGGACAGCACTGGTCTAGCTAATTACTCACAACTGTGGAATATTTAGACTGGCATTAACCATGCCATTAAAGTCAGTTCAGGATTTTAAAAACACTCCTACAAGCAGAGCCTTATAATTGGCAGAGACCCTGCTGTCCTGCTGTGTTTAATAAGCACCTGGTTTGCAGGGTGAAGGGCCCTAGGGGACCCCCCCTTCCTGATACAATTAATTGCCTTTGATGAGGATTACCATTAGACTCCTTGCTGGGCCAACACCAATACGTGCCATGTGCATTTCTTACAGGCCTTGGTAGAGTACAATTTGGGGGCTAAAGTTCAAATCTAAGGGCCAAGGCCTGAAGGTTATTAAGGACAGAATGTTTATGTCCCCTCAAATTCATGTGTTGAAGCCTTAAATCCCAGTGTGGCTGTATTTGGAGTAAGGACGTAATTACGGTTAAATTAGGTCATAAGGGTGGGGCCCTGATCTGATAGAGTTAGCATCTTTATAAGAAGACACTAGAGAACTCCTTCTCTCCTTTTCTCTACCCATTCTTCTTCCCTCTCTCACCCTTTCCCTGTGCACATATAAAAAAGAGGAAATGTGAGCATACAGTGAGACAGTGGCCACTTCCAAGCCAAGAGGAGAGACCTTAGATGAAACCAACCTTTCCTGAACCTTGATTTCGTACTTTAGTTTCCAGGACTGTTAGAAATAAATGTCTGTTGTTTAAGATACCCTGCTTGTAGTATTTTGTCACAGCAGCAGACTAAGACAAGAGGTTGTTTGGGCCTTGGAGAAGTAGCCCCTTGAAAAGCCTGCGAGTTGGATTCTGGAGGAGCTGCTCAGCAGCAGAAGTGAGGACGGATCCTATCTGCCCTCTCGGGCAGTGACATGTGGTTGAAAACCCCAGCCTGGAGTCAAGAGACCCAGGTTCTCAGCCTGCCTCCACTGTTCCCTTCCTGTGAGATCCAGGCTTCTCACCACTCCTCCCTAGGCCAGAGTTTCTCCATCCACACAATGGGGACATTGGTGATTGATTTTTGGTGACCTTTCTCTGTTAAAAAAAAAAAAAAAATAGAGATACTTTGAATTTTCACTTTTAGATATTTTCTTCTGGAATAAAGAAGAAAAATGTCAGGGAGACCCCATAGGACTTCATGGGTTTACTAGCCTGGCAGAGGCAGAAGCCAGGGAGGATTAACTCCCTGCTGCCCTTGACACCTGGTTCCTGGTCCAGGCTTCAACTTTAGCCTAGACAAGGCCCTGTTAGGTGCCTCATGAACCTTGGAGGAGGCAGAGTGCAGATGAAGAGTCAGGATCCATCCAGATGGAGGACCTGGGTCTCCATCAGAGATGAACCACATGGGCAGAAGGGTCAGAACCTGGAGGCTCCTGTGACAGGTATATGGTGTGACTACAGAGGATAGTCAGGCTCCTGGCAGCTCAGCAGGGAATAGATAAGGAAATTAGTCATCCCAGACCTTGGTGGGAGGTCACAGTTGGCCCCTTGTGCTACCCTCCAGAGGAGAGCTGGGGGAAGAGTGGCTTTCTCATTCCAAGAGGCTGTCAGGACCCAATTCAAGGAACAGAAGAATAGACCCCCCCATCCTCTTGCCCCTGTTGGAATCCTCACTGTGGTCCACTGGATCTCTGCATGTGACCCACTTGGAGTGCTTGGTGAGTAGACAGATTCCCAGATACCCCTTGGCCAGTCTGAAAAAAAAGAAAAAATCCCCAGGAGCATGGCCAGGGCCTCTGCAGCCACAACAAGCCTCCCCAGAGGTTCTGAGGTCCACTAACATCTCATAATTCTATGTCTAAACCAGTGGTGCTCAATCCTGGCTGTACACTGGGATCAGCTGGGGAATTTTTTAAAAGCCTGATCCCCAGGCCTTATCTGAAACCCATTATGTCAGAATCTCTGGGGTGTAGCCTGTACATTAATTTTCTTAAAGCTTCCCAAGTCATCCCAATATGCATCCAAATACTTCTCCAGCCCCAAATCAGTGCTAAGAGCCTCAAGATGGATGTTTGGGGAAAGGGCAGTTGTGAGGCTTAGAGAGAAGTAACTTGCCCAAGGTTACACAAGGTGGTGATGGCAAACCTAGTCCTGAAACCTAGGCCTCTTTCCTGACTGTGGGCCAATTTCTCTCTTGATATTGCATCTCCTTTTATAAACCGAAGCCCAGGCAGGCAATGCCCACAGTATTTCACTTTAATAATGTTGGGAACTGGTACAGTCAGGGACACCACAGTGATGAGGCGGGAGCCTCGATGGCGATTAGTGGGGTCGTAAGTCTTTCGCTTTATCCAAATCTTAGGCAGTAATTTAGGAAATTTAATTAAAGGGGGAGAAACGGGGACACCTCATGCTCCTTGCCTCCTGTTATAATGAGTGAAATACACCGGGCTGTAAAAGGAAATGCTGTCTGAGACGCAGCTCCGATGTTTTATTGCCAAGTTTTATTCGCTGATGTAAACGTAATCGCTGGAAACTGGAGCTCTATTAATGCACATATTTTCACACATCCGGGGCCCCTTGCGCCCCTCCTCCTCCCTCTGGGCTTGTTCGCCTACCCCTTAGGGTCAGCCCTGGTGCTTTCTAGGCATGTCTATGCCAAGTCTGGAGTTCCCTGCCGGTTTCATACCCTCCCGTGGCAGATAAGACTTTAATAGAATTCCATTGCTCCTCAGAGCTCAGTAATGCATTCTGGAAATTAGGTGGCTACATACTAGAGCCATTGTTCCCCCTTATGAATGGGTTCTCTTGAAGCCAGTGACTGTGGGGTCTCTGATAAGCTCTATGAAGCCTTGCTCCACATGTTATTGGTGTGTTAAAAGGTGCAACTCTGGGCTTACATTGCTCATTGTTAGGGGCTGATACATTTAAGTAGTTTCTCCATGAATCAGGCAGCTTAGGTATTTCCCCCCTCTTGGCATTGATAGATGAGCAAAAGGAAGCCATTTAGACGGTGCTATCTAGGGCCCCGGCCCATACAGTGAATGATTTCCAATGCCTGGTTTAATTTATTTTTAAATGAAATTTGTTGTTGATTCTGGATTAAAAGGACAAATCTTATGCTGTTACCACTGACATAGCCACAGTGCTCGAGTGACACCTGTCAAAGAGGGGAGGGAGGGTGGCCTCCCTGATTCAAGGGAAGGGTGTAGACTCTCCAGGGAGCTTAGCTCAGAAGTAAGGCATGATGAAATATCCCATGCTTGGGGGGAACTTTAAAAAGATCATCTTTCCCAACTGAAATAATTGACATGATAGTCACCTCCGAGCCTCATTTGTGTAATGGAAATAGCAGTGATATTTGCTTCCTGGCATCCACATGACCACTAGATGCTTATTCAGTTGCCTCTAGGGATGGGAAGCTTTCTAACTCCTGGAGCATTCCCAGCGTGAAATGAACAACAAGAGTCACCCACCCTAGCGAATTCCCCAGGACTGTTTCCTGGGATAGTCTTTTCTTATCTTCTGCCTTCATAAGGCTCTCAGCTTTCACAGTGCCTGAAGTTTGCACTTGTATTGGGAAGCAGACATGAGGCAGAATTACTAAGGGAAGGAAAATGGGCTGGGATTTGTCCTTTCACATCCAGCCTCTGCCCTGCCTCACTGTGCAACCTTGTGCAAGTTACTGCATCTCACAGAGCTCCTGGTTCCTCATCATCTGTAAAAGAAGGAAGGTTATAATAGTGGTCTCAGGGACTGTTGTATGAATTACATGAGATCATAGGTGTGACTGTGATTTTTAAACTATAAAGTGCGGTTTAATACAGATGGGACCGTATGGCGTAGTGGGAGAGCTGTGAGCTTGGAGACAGAGGACCTGGATCTAGTTCTGTCATGATTGGCTGTGTGACTCTGAGGGAGTCACTCACCCTCTCTGAGTCTTAGTTTTCTAAGGTGTCAAGAGCACAGATTAAATTACATGTGCTCAGGAATGATTCCTGAAATCATGGACTTCAGAATCAAACATATTGTGGCTGTACTGTTGCCTTGCTAAGTGACTTTGGGCAAGATACTTAAAATTGTGAGCCTTTTTTCTCACAACAACATGTATAATGTACTTGCTAGGCACAAAGCATTGTTCTAAGTGTTTTCCTTGTAGCAACTTATTTTATCCTCACAATAATTGTGTGAAGGGAGGATTATTATCCTTTTTTTTTGAGACAGTCTCACTACGTCACCCTCAGTAAAGTACCGTGGTGTCACAGCTCACAGCAACCTCAAACTCTTGGGCTTAAGTGATTCTCTTGCCTCAGCCTCCCAAGTAGCTGGGACTACAGGCACCTGCCACAACGCCCAGCTATTTTTTGGTCTCAGTTGTCATTCTTGTTTAGCAGGCCTGGGCTGGGTTTAAACCCGCCACCTTTGGTGTATGTGGCCAGCGCCCTACTCACTGACTAGGGCACTGAGCCTATTATCCTTATTTTACAGATGAGAAAACTGAGGCACAGAAAGGCTAAGCAACTTGCCTAATTTTGCCCAGCTAGCAAGTGGCATGATATAAAACTTGGAGAATGTGGCTCTAAAGTCCACAATTCTAACCAACCCACCTTACCCTATATAGCCTGGTTATTCTGAGGATTAAGTGGGATAAAGTTGTTGGCATAGTGCTACAGCTATGGTCCAAAAGAGACTTGGAAACTGGGAGAAGGCAGCAGGCACTTTTTCCTGCAGGGGACTCAGGCTGGACCATGGTCAATTAGGGACTTGGCTAGATAGAGGGGAAGGCATGCGAGTGTAGGGGAAGCACTGGAAATGGTACAAATATAACAAAGCCAAGTCATGTCCAGTGACAGGACAATGGCTGGAGTGGAGGATATGTGCAGTAACTGAGGCTGGGACCTTGAATGCAAACTAGAGAAGTCAGGATTTACCAAATAAACATGGCCATCAGAGGGTTTGGAGCAGAAACATTACATCATGAGCCTTTTCAAACTCATACAATCCTAGCAGTCTGTCCTTGAAACAACCTTAACCTTGTTCCAGACTGTGAGAAGAAAGAATTTCTGAAGGTCAGCCCGTGGGCTTGTAGCACAGAAGCCGTGCGCCCCGCCAGCCCTCCCTCCTCTGCAGCTCCCAAGCTTCTCTTGTTTACTCCTGTCTCTCTTCTTGTCCCCTCGCCTGTGCCCCCTCCCTCTAATCCGTGGCTTTAAAGGAGAAAACTAGGTTTGAACTCCAGTTCTGTCACCACAATCTCCTGGAGGGACCTCAGGCTGGAGTTAAAACAGTCCTGGGTCTCAGTCTTGGAGCTACTATGTGATCGGAAAGATTCCCAGGTTAGAGATGAGCAATCTTTAAGGAGAACAATAGCACCGAATTTACTGGAAGCAAGGTTCAAGTGAGTTAATGAATGTGAAAAAGCTTTGGAAGGGTCTAAGAGGCCTGGACATCCCAGGATAGCCTAAACGCACCTCTGCATAGGAAGAAGTGAAAAGTGAGTTCATCGGGTAAGAAACAGTCCCTTCCTCCAGTGAACTTGGTCCAGAGGGAGCTGGGACGATGTCGGGGATCTGTCCTCGGTGCTGAAGGAAGCGCGTTGGCGCAGCCAGTCCCGCGGAGGCTGTCCGTGGTGCTGAACCATTGTTTGTTAGGACTTAACACTTCGGGGTGAGGGGATCCTTAATTTTGAAGGAATTGGATTGTTGCTGGCTACCACGGGGCCAGTCAGGTGTGCTGCCAGCCATAATGTTGGAAGGGAAGATGTGAAGACAGATTAAAGACAAAGAAAGGGCGCTGTTCCTCGGACCTTAACCTCATTATTACACTTGGGTGCTGCCCACAATGCTGGATGGTCTGCAGTGGGGACTGAGCCGTTTGATGGGTTGACACAGTTCTGAGGGGGTGGGGGAAGAAATCAGAGGGTCTGTCCACATCGCAGAACCGCTGCATCAAAGAGCCCGCCTGGGTGGCCTTCTGGTGCTTTAAGGATGGGTGCTGGTGACGGGAGCTGTCCTCCTTCGTGGTGCTGAAACCGCAGGGGACAAGGCTGTGTCGGGAACTAGGCCTGGGGAAGGGCAAAGGAGAGGGCAGGAGGGACACTGCCAGGCAGGAGCCAGAGGCCTGGCTCCAGGCTCGCTGTGGGGCTTCGGGGAAGCTACTTCTCGGATGTAAGATGCTGCTTCACCTTGTAAATGGGACTACAGGTCCTCCCTCCTGTATGTACTGAAGTTCTGTCCTACCCGCGTAAAACAGAGAAGAAATCCGCGGATTCCGTTGGATTCCTGCTCTTAGGAATGAGCGAGGCTCCATATCCCCCTCTCCCGCCACACACACACACACACACACACACACACACACACCATCCAGGCTCATCAGTTTGGGGAGGCGACAGTCCAGAAGGGGGCGAGCCAATTCACTTCTTAAGGCTCAGTGTCTCTAACCTGGAAGGAGTCTCACCAACTGGCTGCCTCACTCCCATTATACAGACGTGGAAATGAACTGCCAGGGAGAACAACCACAATAAAAGCTGTGGAGCTCCTACCCTGTAGGCAGAATTATATTAAGCGCTTTATATACTCCTACAAGGTTTCTCAAACCATCACCACGACCCCTGACGGTAGCCATTATCCTCACTTCTCAGATGAGACCCTGAGGCTCAGACAGGGGTAGACATCCAGTCACGATCACGCAGGCAGTCAAGGCTGCAGCAGAGCTATGACCGGGTCTCCTGTGTCTCAGCCCAAGTTCCTTCCTCATCTCACACTCACGCCCATCTCCACCCCCACCTGGGCCCCCGACCCTCCGGCACCACCTTGCTACCAAAGTAGAGAAGTCCCTCTGAGCGCGCCGGTCTGGCAGCAGGTGGATTGGTTTTTCTCCGTATCCCTGCTGGATACTATTTCTGCTTCTAAAGCCAGCAGTGTTATGCTTTGCGGGAACCGTGTCCCTGGGGGAGCTTCCTCCACCCCATTCCGTCTCCACCCCTGCTCCCAGGCGGAGGAAAGTTGGGGTACCGCTTTAAAAATCCCAGCCTGGGCAAAACTTTGATGATAAATCAAGCGGCAGATCCCTCCGCCGCCGCCTCCTCCGGGCGGGCGGGAGGGAGTGGAGGGAGGGGTGCGGCGGCGGCGCCGAGCAGAGTGGCCTTCCGCGGAAGGGAAGAGTCCCGCAGTCAGAGGCGGCCGGCTGGGCTTGCGCTCGCTACCCGCAGCCGGGGCTGGGCCGGAGCCGGGCGAGGGCTGGGAGCCGGGCCGGGCCGGGGACAGCGGGTGAGGGGCACGGCCGGAGCCGGGCAGCCAGGCCGCACAGGGCAGGGGACGGCGGGCGCGGGGTCTGCGGTCTTCTGAGCCCCGATGTGAGGCGGCGGCGCCCCCGGCCCGAGCGCGCACCATGGGGGCCCCGCTCGCGGTGGCGCTGGGCGCCCTCCACTACCTGGCACTTTTCCTGCAACTCGTTGGCGCCACGCGGCCCGCAGGCCACGCGCCCTGGGACAACCACGTCTCCGGCCACGGTGAGTTCGGTCGCTGCCCCCACGGACTTCCCCACCAAACCCCACCCCGGGCTGCGCTGCTTCAACTTGGCAGCCCTGGGGCTCGAACCGTCGGTAGCAGTGGCGACGATCCCGGGGCGCCCCCTGCCGGCGCGGTGGACCCGCCCTGGTACCCTGGCCAACCCTGCGCCGGAGGGGCACTCGGTGCGCACCGCTCTCGCGGAGACCCCCCATCCTCCCCCCCACACACACACATACACATTAGCACGGATACACACACCTCCACGACCACACACATTCACAGCCAGACACACTCAGAGCCACTCACTGCTTTCTCACACAACTCCTACCCTTACACGGCTCCACACACCTCAGATCCCCCTCCTCAGTCCTAAGCCCTCACACTTATGCCCACTACGCACACACACATCAAGAACTGCCCTGGTGGGCGCACCCTTTGCCAGCTGGCACCCAGGTGCACACGCTTTGCCACAACTCTTGCTTGCCCACCTGCAGACACACTGGTGCACCCGTGCATGCACGCACTCATTCACACACACACACACACACACACTTGTGAACACACTTTGCTCACCCACTCCTCCCTACCCATCTGCCTTTCCCCTTTGTGGGTTTAACCCCACAGCGGCTCTTGTCTCCCCCCTGTCCACACCTGTGCCTTATAGCACAGGGAACAGTCCTTATAGCACAGGAACAGTCCTTATAGCACAGGGAACAGGTACAGAAGACCCTGTTTCTTGAGAAGTAGTGGACTGGGGCTGCAACCTCCCCTGTTGGGTGGGTGGCATTGCGGGGCTTGATGGAAGCTCCTCAAAGATGTTGGAATAGTTGGGGTTGCTGTTCCAGCCAAAGGCATGGGAATGGGAGAAGAATGGTGGGAGTGGACAGGAAGCCCCTAACCATCCTTCTGGGTCTCCCGCCATCCTCCTCCCTTTGGCCCCAGGGACATCTCAACTCCAGCTGCTGTGGGAGATGGGAAGCAAGCAAGCAGTCCCAGCACTGGTTGCTTGAGTCTCCGAAGCTCCTTCTAGCCCCAGAGGAGCCCAACTTGGCAGCAGAGTTGGATTGTGTGAAGCTGGCAGATATGGGGGCTCTCCCTCCCCGCTGTGAGTCAGGTTCTGGTGTGGAGGCTAGGGCATAGATAAAACCAAAGTAGACTCTCTTTCCATCCATCCCTTCCCTGCACGGGCTCCCAATCTTTCAGGGAAGGCTACAGCACCAATGCTGGGCACTGTGGACCCAGGGCTGGGGGAGATTTGCACAAAAGGCAGGGAACCGAGTGATTTACTCTGATGGAAATGAGTGAGGGGTATGTGTGTGTGGCGGGGTGGATAGTCCGGGAAGGCTTGACTGGGGCATGACGCATGAGTGAGGTTGCTCCAGGGTGAGAGGGCATTCCACAGCCATTCTCAGGGTCTCTGCTTTTGGGGAACCACAGCTCCCTGTACCATCTGCCTCACCACATTTGATAGTAACCACTCTGTGCATCATTTACACACCTTTTGTGTCCCTTACCTAATATCTACTGGCCTGGCTGGAGTGGTGATAAATAGGGAGAGGGTTATTTTGATCCTCAACTTACAGACAGAGAAACCAAGGCTCAGAGAGGTGAACGGAGTTGCCCAAGGTCACACAGTAAAAGAATGCCTGATCCAGGACAGGCCCCTGGGTCTGTCAGGCGAACATAGTGCTTTTTTCAAGAGATTTATCTCCCTGTCACATTCCCTTCCATTCAAGGGAAACTGGGAATTCCTCCCTCCCTTCCCCTCCTCTCTCCACTCAGTTCCTTGGCACGGTTGGAACTTATACTAGGAGGGTTTTCCACAGAAGGGCTTCCCTGAGTTTGCTGTCCTGAGAGGTACAAGAAATGGGGCTCTGAGGTTTATTGTCATTCTGTCCCTGGAGCACCAGACCCCAGGGATTCAGGTACTACTCCGTCATTCCCAAGACCCCGTGGTGAGCACCCCCAAAGGGAAACAGGGTCTAACCTTTCTGTGACAGTCTCTGCCTACCCCCTGGTGCCAGGTATGCTGCGGGGGTCACAGCTGTGCCCCACCAGCTGTAATCTCCTATCTATACCTTGGAGAGGTCAAGCTAAGGCCTGGGGCAGGGGCTGGATGGAAGGGAGATAACAGTGGCTGCTGGTGAACTTGGCTTTTCTCCAGACTGCCTGTGGGGCTCCGGGCAAGTAAGTCACCCCTCTGGGAACCCTCTGTCCCTGAAGAAACTAGGAGACTGGGCTGTTCTGCAGGGACAAGGCTGCCTTCCTTGACATTGCCAGGTTCAAAGTCACCAAGTAGTGGCTGCTGAGGAGCCCCTACAGCTGCCCCTCTACTGGGCCAAGCGCCCGCCACCGCAGGAAGGGTTTGGAGCCACTTACTTAATCACAAAAAGAAACTGTTATTAATGATAGTGAGACGCGGTGAATAAGTGGGTCATGTCTAATAAGCCATTTGTGTTCAGGAGGAGAATACCAATTTGATAAAAGCTGTGTGTGCTGAAAAAGCTCAGAAATTGCTGTTTAGCAGATTGGAGCCTGATCGTTTCATTATTCCTGGGCTCTGTGTGTCCTCCGCTGATTCAGGAAATGTGGCCGGGTCAGGGAAGGTATCTCTATGTCTGGGGGCAGGGGTGGGTGCTGGAAGCAGGGGTTCCTGAGGAGGGACTCACTGACCCCAGCCACTTGGTGGCTGCTCACCCCTCCAGCTCGATCTGAGCCCAGCCCAGCTGCCAGGCCACTGCCTCCCTCCTGCTTGCCCTGGAGCTTGTCACAGGGAAAGCCTGAGGCCAGATGGGTCAGCAAGGACATCTGTTTCGCTTCCCATCTCCCTCCTACCTCCATTCAACCCACTTTGAAGAGGCTTTTTAGAGGTATGAGCAAAGAACAGGGAGCACGTGGTGCACCTCTGCGGTGGGCACCAGGAACTGGGTGGCAGGTGGTGATGGTTGGCATCTGCACCTAGTAGGTACTCATATATAATAGCTATTTTGATTTTTCCTTACCAGAAATTGTTAGCCTGTTGCTCTGCACACAGCAGGAATGGGAGGAAAGAGAGCTACCGTCTGTGAGATGCCTACTGTGCACTAGGTGCCGCCAAGCCTCACCAGCATTAACTCACTCGGGCTCCCCATGCACATAAGGCACCAGCAGCAACTGAGGTTAAGAGAGGGCTGGTGATTTACCCAAGGTCACTGTGTGTGTGTCCAGAGAGCTGGAAAGCTGTATTTATTTAACTTTATTTTATTTTTTGAAGGTGTCACTATGTCGCCCTTGGTAGAGTGCTGTAGTATCACAGCTCACAGCAACCTCTAACTCCTGGGCCCAAGTGATTCTCTTGCCTCAGCCTCCCAAGTAGCTGGGACTAAAGGCACCTGCCACAACGCCCAGCTATTTTTTTTTATTGTAGTTGTCATTGTTGTTTAGCTGGCCCAGCCGGATTTGAACCCACCAGCCAGCGCTCTGAGCTACAGGCGCTGCCCTGGAAAGCTGTATTTAAAATGAAGGTGTGTTTGGCAGTTCTGGGCCTGCCTCCTCCAGGACAGCCTTGAGGCAGCCTTGAGGCCCAGTCACGTGACAAAGCTCCTTCCTCTGCACAGCCCTATCCCAGGCTTGTGCCTTTCTAGCTCCCCAGAGAACAGTAAAGCAGTGGGCTCCACCAAGAGGAACCAGCAGCTCATAAAGGTGACAGGGTCTTGCTGAAAATACATGCGAGTGAGAAACATGCAGCTGGTCTGGACTCTATCCAGTACTCTTGCCAGGTCTTATCTGGGGCAGGGGTCTAGAAGTCTGGGTCTTGGTGAGGAAGTTTGCATACCCCTAGCCTCAGAGTCTCCCAGAGAGCTTGTTGTATTCAGATCCCAGGGTGCCCCCAAAACCACTGGTCAAAAGGGTTATCCATGAGAACCTGGAATCTGCATTGTAATAAGCTCCTCGCATCTTCTTGTGCAGCCTGAAGTTTGAAAGCCACTGCCTTAAGTATTCCCCCATGCCCGATGAGGGATGATGGGAAGGGAAATTGGCTGATGCTAGAGGGGGCCTGGTTTGGTTTCCCAAGGGAGAGGGAGGGCCAGACTGGGGCAGGTGTATGGACCCCCCACCCCAAAGAAGCCCCAGGAAGCCTCACACTGCAGCAACTATCCTCCTGCCCCCACCTCACTGCACGCGGGGGCACACACGCACACACACACCCCTAGGCCAGTATCTTCAATTATTAATACACCCCAATGCAGACAAAGATCCTGGCTTGCCCCTGGGCTTTGTCCATTGAGTGATTCACTGTCCTGAGATTCTCTGTATTGCCAGGAGGGAGCAGCGGGGCGCTGGGGGAGGGAGGGGACTCCAGGCCATTTGGCAAGCAGCCTGTGTGCTGAAAAATGACTTTGGCTTCCTTGTGTTCCTTACCGAACTGTTGGTATCTCACCATCAATAAGCCAGCTAGTTTGGTGGCTGGAAGATGGAGAAAATTGAGTCCTGTCTTCCGAAGGTTATGATGTTACAAATGTGTTCGCCTTTGTCTTGGGCGTTGGTGATTATTCTATCAATTACGCCCGTAAACACTGCCTTGGGCCGAGGGTTTCTCAGCCTCCTATGGGGAATTGGCCCTCACAAGCAGTTTTCCCCAAGTCCTTCACACCAATTGGTTTTGACACCTTGCCCATCAGCCGGCTCCGGCAGCCTTTTCCCCAGACAAGAGGACTTGCAGGCGGCCAGCAGGATGGGGGGAATTTGGCTTCTTGCCATGGTGACAGCAAGGGTGAGGGGAAGCTTGCTGAGAGGGCCCTTCTGATCCACCAGCCACCAAGGCAGGAGATGGAGCACTGGGAATGAATTATCGAGGCCCTAAGGGGTCATCCTCTCTCACAGATGGGAAGACTAAGACCCAGGGTCAAGGGAGGATTTGCACAAAACCGCCCAGGAGGTTATATATCCTGGCTTTTGGGATCACTTCACACAACTCCGGAGAGCAAAGATGCATGGAAGCAAATGGTTATTGAGTGCAATGCCAAGGCCTAAAGTGGTATTGTCTCATTTGATCCTTACAAAGACCCTAAAAAAAGGAGGGGGCTATCCCCAACCCAATATTTATGAGATAGGTAAAATGAGGCTTACCCAAGGTCACACATCTATCAGGTGTTGGAGCATGGACTTGAACCTGGGCATCTGGTCAAGGGCCAGTACTCATAATGCTGTTGGGTGCTAGGAAGCAGGAGGGAGAGGCTCAAGGTCAGGGCAGGGCTGGGCCTCAAGCCTGGCTCTGTAGTGGAAGGAGCAGGGTGACCCCCATGTTTCATACCTAAAAGGGTGTGCAGTAGCCCTCAGAGTGGCACCCTGTCTCAGTGACCCTCCAGCTTCCCCCCAGGCTGAGAGTGGAGAGGACATGTGTGCTGTGAAGGGTTATGTAGGTGCCCACCTGAGGGTAGTATCAGGAAGAAGAGGGGAAAGGTAGTATGAAGCAAGGCCATTCCCAGGGGCTTGGCCATTACCTTGGACTTGAGGGACCAAATCATCTATTGACAAGGTCCTGGGAATAATCTCAGCTCAAAAGGAGCTTGGGACCAGCTGGGCATGTGAGGGGCGGGTTTCCTGGTGTCCTGGAACTCAGCACACTGCCTTGCCAAGGGAGGTACAAGGAATGAAAGAATGGTGGGCGGTGCCTGTGGCTCAAGCAGTAAGGCGCTGGCCCCATATACCGGAGGTGGCGGGTTCAAACCCAGCCCCGGACAAAAACTGCAAAATAAATAAATAAATAATACTTATAAAAAAATGAAAAAAAAAAAAAAAAGAAAAGAAAGAATGGTGGCAGGGAGGGAAAGGCAGGGGTCTGAGGTCCAAATTCTTAAACTTTTGCTTATTTTAAGTTAATAGTTTTTTAACATTCAGAGAACTTCAGTTTCATTTAAGTTCATATTTATAGTTTAAAAAAATATAATCACAGAGTTGGAGCCCTTCCTCATGCCTGCTGACCACAGCAAGGACATCCTGGGCTGGGTAAGGCGGATTTAACTCTATAGTGAGTGGACACAGGGCCAGCCCCTTGAGGTGTATATAAGATGCTACAACCATGAGGGTAATGAGGGCCCAAGAGTTGTGCCCTTCTTCCCACACCCCATCAGACTCTCAGAAAAGGGGGGAAGAAAGCCATTCCTCTACCAGCTGGTGTTCCCGAGATCCGGAGCCTACCTCTTTGGTCCCCTCCAGTGCCCATCGTTATGGAGCAGCAAGGTTGTGGGACACAGAGGGGACTGCTGCTCCTCCAGGTCCTCCCACACCGAGGCTTCCCTCCCCTTCCTCAAAGCCACCAGGGGAGTCTTGGGGACTCAGCCCTACCATCCCCACTTTAAACCCTTCTTCAACCGCCCAGGGCTCTCGGCAAGATTGAGTCCTACCTGAGAGCTGATTTTAGGCAGAATCCAGATAAACCTCTTACATTTTAATAGTTATGCATTTATTTTAATGTGTACCAGAAAAATATAACCAGCACATCAAAACTGTGATTTCACAGATGTGATTACTTAGGATGAGACTAATGGGGGTATTAAAAATAGTGGGTTAGTTTATAGAAAAACATTAAGGACATAATGGTACAGGTGGTACATAGGTGTGTCTTTGGGGATCCATGGTGTGGGAATGTCTTGGGGACTTGAAGGTATGCAGTCCCCTCACACCTCATTCTCTTTCTACTGGAAACTACTGGCCTATAGACAATGCCATATATCAGAAGCTTGGTTATTTTTTCATTCTTTCATTTATTCAACAAATTCTGTTTGGGCACCTATCATGTGCCAGGCTGCTTTAGCCACTGGGGACGTATCAGTGGAGAAGACAGATAAGGTTCTTGAGCTCTCTTGGAGTTTTTAGTCTAGTAGAGGAGACAAAAAAGCTAAACCCATGTAAGTACAAATAGTGGTAAGATTTAGGAAGCAGGGATGATGTTCAACATGGAGAAGGGCACTCACCCTTAAGGCATTCAGCTGTGAGCTCCCCTCACAGAAGCTATGCAAGCCACTCCCAGCCAGTTATCAGCTGGGGTTGTTATTGAGGGGATTTCTGCCTTATTTCCCAAAGGAGAAAATTTGGTGAAGTGGGCAGAGAAGTCACAACATAGTGGGTGGTTAATAAAAATCTGCAATTAAGTGATGGTGCTGGCACAAGGGGTGGAAGCAACTCCCAACTCGGAAGACACCTGGCCTGCACAGGGGACATGGCAGGGATGGGGACTTCTCCGAGTGGCTCCTTCATAACTTCACTTCAGCTCCGTGTGAAAGGGCTGGAGCAGGGGAAGGGGCTGGTGGATGCCGTTTGTTGTTGTTGTTGTTTTGTGTTTTGTTTTTGTCCATCTGCCTCTGCCTTGCTGGGTGATTTGGCACACGTCTCTTCTCTGTGGGGCTCAGTTTTCCCATCAGAACAATGATGAGTTTGCCTCTAGAATTCTCCCATCTGTATCCTCCTAAGACCTATCTTTTGTACTATAACCAGTAAGTGAGGATGGAGCTGGTGGAAATGGTGGAAATCCACCCAGCATGTGGTGCTTAACTCTTGAAGGCCTTCAGGGGTCTGTGAAGCAAACACCAGCCAGGTTCACCAAGCATTTTCTGTTTCTGTTACTTCCCTTCCCCTGTCTCCTCTCATTTAAATCTTATGTGCACTCCCAATTTATAGCCGAGGACACTGAGACTTAGGGGTGATGTGATTTGCCTGAAGACACATAAGTATTGAAGGGCACTGCCAGGCTTGAGCCCCACTTGCAGGGACTACGGAGCCAGAGTTCTTAACCTGCGCATCTGTCCTGCTCCTGGCTGCCAAGCTGGGTGTGTGGGCAGGTGCTTTGTTCCGGAGCAGCACTCCTGGCTTGCTTGGATTCTCATAGGGGTCAGTGATGCCAAATGCTGAAAACTCCTCACTCCTGGTTCTGGCTGAAAAAACATGGGCCTGACAGTCTAGGCTCCTGGATCTAAGTCCAGCACTTTCAGTGAGGATGGTGGGAGTCTGGGGGCATGTGTGGGACCCTGTGTGTCCCTGGGTGTTCTAGTAGAGAGAATGGTGGTTTGTCTGAGCCTCTGTCTGGAGTGCGTTTGCAGGGGGTGACTGTGTGAGCTCTGAGGGGCTGAGGCAGGCTGAGAGGGAACTGGGTGGTCCTTTAGCTTCCTGGCCTGGCGGCAAGCTGGTAGCCTTTGCCCCAAGCCCTTGCCTCAGTACCAGCCTTGAAGCTGCCTCACTGGTGCCTTTGGAGGTGAGGCATGGTGGCTCTGGGAGCATCTGGAGGTTAGAGAAGGAGCTGGGGCAGAGGAGGGTGGGCCGTGCTCATGTGGGAAGTGCTCCCTGCCTGCCCCTCTCTAGATCTTTGCTCTCCTGGGTGTACCTCTCCCTGGCTCTCCCTCTGCCTTTCAGCCACTGTGCATCTCTCTTTGTTCCTTTCCCTGAGTTTGCTGTATCCATCTTCCAGCCCTGTTCCTCCCTTTTTTCTCTCTCTCTGTACACACACACACACACACACACACACACACACCCCTCTTCAGATGACGTCTCAGGATTACACATACATATATTCCGTATATCATCATGACACCCACACACAGCAGGCACTCAATAGATGTCAGCTGAATGAATGAATGAATGGCCAAACGGTGGAGCTGGAGGGGACACTGAAGCTTGTCTATAGTATCGGTTCCTGATTTTTTTGGAAGTCCCAATCCACTTGAGAATCATTTCCTAAGAAAACTCCCCACAGTTTCAAAGGATTTGTTGAGGTCCCCAAAGCCCCTCTCTGGTCTCTGAGGGAAATAGCTTTCATTTCACTGGTAAAGAAACTGAGGCCCAGAGAAGCTTCAGTCCCTGGGCTGGCCTCACGATGTGGGCTCAGTCTGTGGCAAAGGTGGGCTTGGGGGCGGCGCGTGTAGCTCAGTGGGTAGGGCGCCGGTCCCATATACCGAGGGTAGTGGGTTTGAACCCAGCCCCTGGCAAACTGCAACAAAAAATAGCTGGGCATTGTGGCCGGTGCCTATAGTCCTAGCTACTCCAGAGGCTGAGGCAAGAGAATCGCCTAAGCCCAGGAGTTGGAGGTTGCTGTGAGCTGTGATGCCAGGGCAGTCTACTGAGTGTGATAAAGTGAGACTCTGTCTCTAAACAACAACAACAACAACAAAAAAAAAAAAAAAAAAAGATGGGCTTGGATCCCAGAGACCTTCCCCTGACCTGCAGTCCTTCCTCTGCCCTGAGAACTCCGGAACAAAGCTTCATTCACTTTTCCCAGTAAGCCTTGCTGAACATCTTTGGGGCGTGGGAACGGGAGAGATAAGGCAAACAGTAAAATAAAGATGGACTAGAGCCCAGGGAACAGGACCTAGGCAGGCAGGCGGGCCACCGCAAGGAAAGTCACTGAGTCCCAGCGCAGTCAGGGAAGCCTTTCTGGAGGAGGCAGGCTCCTTCCTAGCCTGTATCTAAGGCCTGCCAGAGCCAAGAGGGGTCTCCAGAAGCCATATGGAGCTGCACCTGTCTGCCTGGGTCAGGCAGGGGATTGGGGGAGAGCTGTTAGTGTGTATCAGGAAAAACAGGCTGCAGCTGGAGCCTCCAAAGATCAGGCTGCAGAATGTGGTCTTATCCTGGGGGAGGCGCAGCCCTGGAAGCTTTTTGAGTGGGGAACACTCATGTTGGCCTGCTGTTGGGGGTGTACACAGCTGTGGTGAGTGGAAAGGGGAGCGCAGGCAGGACCAGGAGGTGGCGGAGGAGAGGTTGCTTCCTAGGAAAGTGTGGAATTGGTTTGAGTCCCTCTGAGTTCCTACACTCATGGGATGCTAGAGTTGGCCCCATTATCCAGGGAAGTGGGAATGTGGGTTCAGAAGGAGAGGGGAAAAGTGCATCCGTGCATGTGTGTGTGTGTTTGGGTGTGTACACCAGCCTCTTTCTAGTCCTTGAACACACCAACCTCCTTCCCAATTTGGACCTGCCTGGCACACTCTCTTCTGGCCACTCCAGCCTCCTAGCTGTCTCCCCTCCTCTGCGGTGCCCCTCAGAAAAGCGTGGGACCTCCTGGTAGAACTACACCACAAGCCTGCAGCAGGCCCCCAGTCCACACGCCCACCTTGCAGAGGGGTCCCACCTGCTTCAAAGCAAGAGAACAGAATCCAAACTTTGCTTCTGCTAGGCTGGCATTTTAAGGGTGCCTCTTGGGGTGGGGGTGGGGATGGGGTGTGGACCCATCCCCCATCCCTCCAGCCCTCAGGCTTGGCTCCCTCCGCAGCTGCAAGGAAGAAAGTGGAGTGCAGACGGTAGGGTGTCTGTTTTGCTTTGTGAGGTTTTAAAAAAATCATTTCCGGCCTCAGAGGCGGCAGCAATTATGGCCAGCTCTCTGGGGAGCTGTTTGCCGCCTGTCATCAGCCCCGGAAAGGGTCCCTAATGGAGGGCAGCCAGCGTGAATGGTAGTGGAAATAGCACTCAAAACAAAGCTGTACTAATGGTCTCCCCACAGGCAGCCAACAGAGAGAGGGGGCTGCCGGCCCTGGGGCAGAGCCCAGGATCCACCAGCTGGTCTCCTTATGCCCCCAGGCACCCCAGCAGTGGTCCCTGAGGCCACTGAACTCCTAGTAGGTGCAGAAATCCCCAAGCCAAATTCCCTGGGCTCTCTTGATCTCCACCTCTGTGCTTGGGGGCATGTTAAATCCCCTTCCTGGCAGGGGGACAGTAAGTGCAAAGGCCCTGGGGTGGAGTAAGAACTAGTGATTCTCTGGTGCTAGAATAGTCCTTGTGTTTTGTAGTCCAGGCCACACCAGTCTTCTTAGTAGGGAAAAGAGACTTGGAAAGGGAGGAGCTGGAGACCACACATGGGAAGCAGCAGGAACAGCAGCCTGATGGTCCCCATCACGGCAATGCAGAGGAGTCCACTGCATTTGAGCCTTTACAAGCATGTGTGACCCTACTGAATCCCCACAATACCCATTCTACGGATGAGGAAACCTGGGTGCAGAGGTTTGCTGGAAATCTGCCCACGGGGAAGAAGTGTAGTGGGGGCTCAAGCCAGGTCTGTGACCAAGAGCCCAGAGCCCATGTATTCAATGCTCCAACCTTGGATCTCTCAGCCACAATAGGGCGGAGGTGGCTGGGGCTGTGGCAGGCACTTGGTCCTGAGGGAGGACCGGTTTGGCCCAGGCCAGGTACCAGCAGTGGTGGGGCCATGGCCACCCTGCCCTGTGCCCCTGCACACTGGTCACCCCCAGAACCTCTGCTTCGGAGCATCCTGAGTATCTGCCTTAGTCCCTCTGTTTCCTGCCATGGGTCTCTACACCCTGCTTTCGGTGCCCTTGCCTGCCCCTCCCTTCCGCTCTGTTGCTCCACCCTCTCTGCCCTTCCAGTTGCCTCTCCATAACACTCACTCTAACTTCTCCGTGGATCTGCGGCTGCTCCTTTCTGGGGTCTGGGGCAACTTCACCCATGTGGCAGATGCACCCTTCCTGGGCTTCCTCACTTCCTCCTTATGCCTCTTTTGGAAGCAGGGATGGTACATGCCTCGACTCCAGGTCAGACACTGGGACACAAATCCTGCCCCCTCCCCAGCCCCTCTTAGCCTCATTATGCATTAGTACAATGGGCTCATCCCACTGGCTTTGCAGGATGTGCAGGTATGGAGGGGAGGAAAGGGCACCTGCACTGACATCAGGGTACCTGTGTATCTGCTCCGGACCCTGGCCCCACCCTGGCCCCAGACCCCTGCACGCTGTCACATTTGCCTATCTCCCTCCCACACCCTCTCATTCTCTGCGGCCCAAAAGTGTGGGAAGAAGAGGCGGGAATTCCACTGGGGAAACCTGCTCAACTCCCACAATCCTGCAAGTGCCAGAATATTTTCATTCTCCTTAAATCTCCCTAGATTTGTAATTCCACTGCTGTCTCCCTCAATATGTGCTGGTGGCCTTTGGAGGCGCCCTGCCCCCAGCTGCTGGCGCCAGCACTGCCTGCCCAGCTCTGTCGGGGCAGCCTGGCTAGGGACATGGGCAAGTTCCCGTCGTCCTCCCCACTGTGCCTCAGTTTCCTCATTGGTAAGAAGAGGAGAATGATAGTGACCACTTCCCAGGTTGTTGGGGGATGAATTAAGATGTTTTATTGTATTAAAGAAACACCTTGATAATAAGCAATGAAATATTGATATATGGTGGATGAAGCTTGGAAACTTTAAGCTGTGGTCACAAAAGACCACATATTATATGATTCAATTTATATGAAAAATCCAGAGTAGACAAATCTGTAGAGACAGAACATAGATCTGGGGTTACCAGGGGGTGGGAAGAAGGGGAGTGGGGAGTTTTCTTTTGGGGTGGTGGTGAAAATGTCTGGGGACTAGGTAACAATGGTGGTTGTACAATTTTGTGATTAATGTGTTAAATACCATTGAATTATGTTATCTGAATTTCACTTGAATTAAAGATAACTGAATAAATAAGAAATGCCTCTATAGCATGTGCCTGTCTACTGTATGAATATTAATATTTTAAGCCTTACAATAACCCTGTGAGATAGTTGCCATTAGCAGCCTCAGTTGGGGAAACTGAGGCACAGCATCACCAGGCACTTAGCACATAGTAAGCACTTTAAAATGTTAGCTATTTAAGTTTCTACTGAGTGAGACAGCACTCCCCCACCCCCACCATCAGCCAGAACTGGGCAGGGTCCCTGCCTCGGTAAATGTGCTTTGGTGTGTCTGAGACTCAGCAATGAGTCAATTCCACCAGGTACCAGCGGGCGCTGTGGACCCACTGCATCCCTCACACTGAACTGGGCTCTTTGCCTGCGTTCATTCATCTGATTCCGGAAGTAAGCCTTTAACCAATGAGTGGGCGTGGGGGAAACCAAAGCTCCGGAGGCCTCCCAGGTCAGGGAAGACTGCAATTTGCCTTCTTACTGGTGAATCTGGGCTCTTCACCTTCCTCCTGGCTCCTTCTTGTTTTAGGCCAGGCGTCCTCAAACTGTGGCCCGCGGGCCACATGAAGCGGTGTGAATTGTATTTGTTCCCGTTTTGTTTTTTACTTCAAAATAAGATGTGTGCAGTGTGCGTAGGAATTTGTTCATAGTTTTTTTTTAAACTACAGTCCTGCCCTCCAATGGTCTGAGGGACAGTGAATTGGCACCCTGTTTAAAAAGTTCGAGGACGCCTGTTTTAGGCCAACACACCAACATTTCCTGTGGACAGAGGAGGGTCTGTGGTGTGGGGAGCCCGAGGCTGCAGGGAAGGAGGAGGAGTGGTCCCAGGTGTGAGAGTAAACAGCTCCCCACCGGGCAACCTTCTTTGATGTCTCCCGGTTCATTCAAAATTCATGACTTCTGCATTCTATTCCGTAATATATTCATGTTTGTTTTAATACAAAAATAATGTCCTTTCTCCATTTTTCTGAAGTGAAGCTGATGCCTCAGGAAGTTTCTTCTCTGGTTTGAGCTGCACAGACCCTAGAGGAACCATCCATTCATTTCTTTGTCCTGTCACTCTCCAAGTGTGCATTTGGGCCTCCTGGAATGGGTGTTAGTTCTCACCATGTGGGAACCTTAAAGTGAATCAGATAGGGTTCTGCCCCAAGAGCCAGACTGAAAGAATGAATAGGATTCAGTCAGGTGAGTGGCAGAGAAGGTTTCCAGGTGCATGTCTCAGCACAAGCAAGGCCTTGGAAGTGGGGCCTAGGGATGAATTATGGATTTGACCTTGGCCATAGGAAGCCAGGACTGGTGACAGTAGGTGCCCACTGGTGTCCACACTTCAGCAGCACCTGCATCCCAAGCCCCTGCCCTTTTCTGTTTGTTTATTTTGGGGGGAAACTTTTTAGAAACAAGTGGTCACTCTGTCACCCAAGCTTGGAGTGCAATGGCATGATCATAGCTCACTGAAGCCTTGAACTCCTGGGCTCAAGCTCAGCCTTCTGAGTTGTTGGGACTACAGGCATGTACTACAGTACCCACCTAAGTTTAAAAACAAATTTAGAGATGGGGTCTCACTATGTTGTCCAGGTTGGTCTTGAACTCCTGGCCTCAAGTGACCCTCCCACTGGGATTACAGGCTTGAGTCACAACACTCGGCCACAATCCCCTTCTGATCAAGAAAAAAGTCTCTGCTTGGTGCTGTTCTAAATTTAACACTTAACCCTCACCAGCCTCCTGTGTTAATGGGAGAAAGTGGAGATTGGGGCTTATAGCCTTCATCAGGCAACTTCTCTGGCTAGAATTTACAAATGCTGTGTGGTTTTCATAGCATTTATTTTTACAGTTATCCTCTATTTATGGCAAGTGAGCCTGATTTTTCGTTTATGGCAGTAATAAAAGTCTTCTTTTAAGCTGAATTTATTTAAGTAAAAAAGGAAAGATGCTTGAAAAATAAATATTAAGTAAATAATAGTGCAGGTGGTATAGAGATCTTATAGAAATGGTGAAGGTGGTCCCCAAAGGTTAGACTTGGGAAACCTCTCTCTGATCTCCCCTTTCTTGTTCTGAGTCCCTGCTGACTGTGCAAACCTTTATCAGCCTTCAAGTTCAAGCATGTCTCCTCTTCCTAGAAGCCTTCCACCACTCTCCAGGCAGACATGGGCTTGCCTTTTCCCAGATGTCTCAGAACTTGTATGTCCTTCCAGAGCCCTATGATTCCATGGCCGTGTGAACAGTGCATGTGCTTAACAACTGTACATGGCAGTCCAGGCTCAGTCTCAGCCACTGTTCACATAATAGTCATTGGTGCATAAGTCTGTCCCTCCTGTGGATTGTAAGCACCCTGAGGGCTGGGGGCTGGTCTACAGCATCTTAACAATCCTGGCACAGGGGTCCATCAGGGTTGATCTCTTTTGTTCCTTCTGGCAGGAAAGACTTAAGCCCCTACTGCATACACGGGCAGCCATCTTTCCACCAGGGCATGCTGCAGCTTCTTAAGCTTTCTTACAAAATGCCTTCCACTCTGCTTCTCGAGAAGAGGACAGCTTGTCCACTTTTGCTTGCCTACTCCATGATGAAACAAGCTTCATCAACTCACACCTCAATGCCTCTTGCTACAGGCAGTCTGTCAGGGGCCAACGGCTACCTAGGAAGAAACAAAGAGAACCCTTGGGTGCCGCCCAGAACAGGTGCCCTGCACACACCCTGGGGAAAAGAGCGCCTGCCTGTTGCTGTCTGTCCTCTTCTGAGGGTTTTACATCTCCTGATTTTAAGAGCCATGGCCCCATTAAATATTCCTTCTGGGGCAGCACCTGTGGCTCAGTGGGTAGAACATCGGTCCCATATACTGAGGGTGGCGAGTTCGAACCCGGCCCCAGCCCAACTGCAATAAAAAATAGCCGGGTGTTGTAGCAGGCACCTGTAGTCCCAGCTACTTGGAAGGCTGAGGCAAGAGAATCCCTTAAGCCCAGCAGTTGGAGGTTGCTGTGAGCAGTGATGCCATGGCGCGCTACTGAGGGCGACAAAATGAGACTCTGTCTCTAAAAAAATAAATAAAAAGAAATAAATACTCTTTCTGTAGACCTTTCCCTGAGAGAACCCATATTCTGCTTCTTGGCTGCGAAGGTAGCCCCAAGTCATTGTCGTCTTTTTTTTGGAGTTTTGGCCAGGGCCAGGCTTGAACCCACCACCCCTGGTATATGGGGCTGGCACCCTACTCCTTGAGCCACAGGCGCTGCCCATCCCAAGTTTTCTTGAGCCTGGGCCACCCACTCCTGTGGCCCAAGCACCCAGATGGGCTGAGCATAAAGCAACCTGCTGGAAATGGCCCCTAGAAGGTGACAGTTTTTCAAGCTGAAAAGGAGAGGGATTAGAGAAGATTCAGGCTTTGGTTGGGAAATTTTGCAGTCAGCTATAGGGTTGAAATATGACTTTGTCCCTTCATGCTGTGTGACCTCCAGCACTAATGCTCCCTCTCTGAGCCTTGGTGTTCTCCCTGTAAAATGAGACTGACCATGGTCCCACCTCACCAAGTCAGAACTGTGGGTTCTGTGCACAGTGCCTGGCACACAGGAGGGTTTCCTTCCTTCAACCCTGAAGCAGAGGCCGACCCCAGTGGCCCCCATCTTATTTGAGCTGTGGTTTTTCAAGCTGCTAGAAAAGGCCCAGATATGGATGGGGGCAGCAGCTTCGGGGATGACAGACACTCTTCCTCTGTCTTCATGCAGCAATGGGCCAGCAGAACAGGAGAACTCTGGAGTCCCAAGGCCTGAGTGCAAATCCCAGCTCCTGCCCTGCCTTGCTGTGCGGTGTTATAACACACCTGTCTGAGCCCCAGTTTCCCACCTATGATAAAGGGATAGTGATCCCTCTTCTGCAAGATTGCCATGTGGAATCAGGCACACCAATCTTCTGGTGCGTTGTGGCCCACTAATCAGGAAGAGGACCCTGGAGAGTTTCAGGGCTGGGCCTGGTTGGCAAGGGTGGGGGAGCTGCTGGGAATCAGCCACGCCCCTCCTGGCACTGTCAGCCTTTATTTATTGCACTTTCATTCTTGGTTACATTTCACAAGATGACTTTATGGGATATCTTGGGGGAACCTCCAGCCTACCTGTCATTCTGGCTGGGTGTCCCTTTGGCTAGGCCCAGGTGGGCCAGACTGGCATTGGGCAGCCTGTGGTCATGAGAGGAGAAGGACAGGGAGCTGGCCTGCTGGCCTTGACTCAGGATCTCCCTGTTTGCCTGTGTCCATACTGTCCATATGTGTCTCCATCCCTGCTCTTGTGGGCACATGGTAGGTACCCAATAAATGTGGAGTGAATGAATGACTGGAAGAGTGAATGAATGAATGAATTATCTCTATGTCTCTTGTTTTTTCCTGTGCAGTTTCTATTTTCTGTTCTCTGGGTGTTTGTCTGATCCTCCTTTCTCACTTCCTGCATTCATTCAGCACATGCTTGACAACACCCTGTGTGCCTGCTGCATGCTGAGCAATGCAGGGTCCCTACCCTGGTGAGGGGTCAGTTCTAGCTTCGGGAGACACAGACACTTCAATAGCTGTCATCTGTCCCATTCCAGGGCAGTGTCAGGAAGACTCAAAGACTGTTGGGAGGATTCCCCTCTAGCCACAGGAGGGAGGGCATCTCCAGGCAGAGGGCCACTTGTGAGCCAGATTTCAGGGACTGTGCACAGGCTGTGCCCTGCGGGAGATACATATAAATAGCCAGGAAGGGCCACAATTGGTGTCCAGGCAGGGCCAGAGCTGCAAACTTTGGATGCCCCCCAAGGGATTACACACCAAGGTGGCAGTTTCCCACCTGGCCAAAGAATGGGAGCTTCTTGAGACTCCCAGACATCCCAGAGCAGGGAAAGTGGGAGCTTCTTCTTACCATCAGGGCCACCAGCTATGTCCACAGAAAGACAGCAGAGTGTTCCCTGAACACCTACTATGTGCCTGGCATCATCCCAGCTGCAAACAGACTAAAATTGCCTGATCTTTTCCTTATTAAGACAGAGTCTCACTCTCTTGCCCCAGGCTAGAGAACCATGGCTTCAGCCTAGCTCAGAGCAACCTCAAACTCCTGGATCCAAGGAATCTTCCCTGCCTCAGCCTCCTGAATAGCTGGGACTACAGGCACCTGCCATAACACCCAGCTAGTTTTTCTATTTTTAGTAGAGATGGGGTCTTGTTCTTGCTCAGGCTGGTCTCCAACTCCTGAGCTCAAACCATCTACCCGCCTTGGCCTCCCAGAGTGTTAGGATTATGGGTGTGAGCCACCACGCCTGGGCTGAAATCACCTGACTTTAAGGAACTTCCATTTATTAACTCTCTTCCAACTAGAAGAGAGACAATAAGTGAAATAAATAAGCAGAAATACAATAAGTTAGTGATAAGTGGTAAGGAAAAATATGAAGTAGGGAAGGGGGGCAGGGAAGATCTCACTGAGGGGGTGACATCAGAGCCAAAGCTTGAGAGCACTGCGGAGGACTCATAGATACTGGGTACATTCCAAGCACAATCCAGGAAATTTTTGTTGTCGAATCCACTGCTGCAAAGAGCACAGGGAAGCCATTGGAGACTTTATTTTTTAATTGTGGTAAAATCTCCATAACATAAAATTTACCATTTTTTCAGCGTAAAGTTCAGTGACATCAAAGACTTTCAGGCTGCTGTACAACCAGCACCATCATCCGTCTCCATATTTTTTTTTTTTTTTTTTGCAGCTTTTGGCCCAGGATAGGTTTAAACCTACCACCTCTGGCATATGGGGCTGGCACCCTATCCATTGAGCCATAGGCACTCCCCATGTTGCCAGGAATTTTTCGTCATCTCAAATAGAAACATTGTGCTCATTGAACAACAACTCCCCATCTCCCCACCCCCACCCCCAAGCAGCCACCATTCTGCTGTCTGGGTCTGTGAGTCCAACTGCTCCAGGCACCTCATATGAGCAGATTCATGCAGTATTCATCTTTCTGTGACTGACTTATTTTACTCAGTGTAAGGTCCTCAAGGCTCATCCGTGTTGCGGCATGGATTCCTTTTTAAGGCAGAGTAATATTTCGTTGTGTGGACGGACCACATTTTGTCTATACACTCAATGCCAGAGGGAGCGTCACAGTATAATCCAGTCTGAGATGGGGCCCTGGCCACGAACTGACCAGGGGGCAGGTGGGGCCTTGCTGGTGCTCTCTCCTCTGTCCCATTTGTTTCTCTAGCCCCAGCTCTGCCTCAGTTTTCCTGACTAGGAACTGCACCTGCCACCAGTCCCCAAGGGGAGCCCAGCGGTCACTTTGGCAGAGATTGATGGGAGGGTGCTACAGGCTTCCTGGAGAAGGCAGCCTCACAGCAGGGATCTGAAGATTGGAAGGGCAGGGAGGGTTGTGCAGAGGGAGATTTGGGGCCAGAGCAGGGTGGTGACTGTGGGCTAGGAGATAGGGAGCTGGGGTTGAGGTGCGGCTGTCTGCGGGGGACAAGTCCACCAGACCTGCATGAATTCAATGGTTTCTGGGGGTGGGGCAGTCAGAGTCAACGGTTTCAGAGAGGGGGTGCAGGACTGACAGATGAGAGGTTACAGGGCCCAAACATGAAGGAAATACAGATGCAAGTCCACTGCTTAACCTGATGAGGTGACAAGGAAACATCTTTAAAAATCTTTCTGGAGAGGATGCATGTAGCATCTTTGAGGCCAGGCACAATGGCTCACACCTGTAATCCTAGCACTCTGGGAGGCTGAGGTGGGTGGATTATTTGAGATCAGGAGTTCAAGACCAGCTTGAATATACTAAAAATAGAAAAACTAGCCAGGAGTTGTAGTGGGCACCTGTAGTCCCAGCTACTCATGAGGCTGAGACAAGTAGATTGCTTGAACCCAAGAATTTGAGGTTGCTGTAAGCTATGACGCCACAGCAGTCTACCCAGGGTGACAGAGTGCTCTACCCAGGGTGATGGAGTGAGACTCTTGTTTCAAAAAAAAAAGAAAACATGTAGAATCCTTGAGCTAGAAGGTGAGAACAGGGAGTGCTGTTTACTGAGCACCTACTGTGCGCCAGGCCTGGGTTATGTGTTACTTTGTGTAATCCTCTCATTGGCCTTCTCTTTCTCCTGTTTTTTCAGATAAAGAAACCGAGGCTTAGAGAGAAAAGGGACTTGCCCAGATCACACAGCAGGGAAGTAGGGAAAGCAGGATTCGAAGCAGGCCTGAAAGCAAAGCCTTAGCTGTTTGTGCTGAGCCAGGGCTTGGCAGGTGGGAAGGAGTCTGGCCCTGGCCTTGAAGGGCAAGCAAGGTCCTCACTGGGGCCAGGACCACGGAACCATCTCCTGCTGCTGATGCACCAATACCCAGGCTATGGTTAATTAATACATGGCTCCCCCAATTAAAAGCAGAAAGGAAGAAGATGTTGCATTCAATCAAGCTCCTTTCTTCTTCTGCAGAATCCTAATTTGTGGATACCGGTTTTAATTGTCTTCTCAGTGAGCCCAGCCAGGGCTCAGGCCCTCAGGCTGGAGAAGACAATGGCATTCTTCTTAAAAGTGTATAATTATACTAGGCTCCCTGGGGACTGGCTGTAAGGAGTTAAGTGAGCAGGGAGGGGGAGCTCAGGGACAGGAGAAGTCAAAGAGGAGAGATGGATTTTATGTCCCAAACTCAGCAGCGATGCTAACGTAGGGATTAGAAATCTGGGTGGCTGGAGGGAAAGAGTGGGGGATGAAGGGCTGGCTTACAGGCTCCCACTCTAGAGCCTTCTAGGACTGGGATCAGTGGAACCAGTTACCCATTCTGTGGCCTTGTGCACATCACATAATCTCTTTGAGCCTCAGCTTCCCCATCTGAAAAATGGGGTAATAATGATCACATCTACCCCATAGCATCAAGTTGAGAGCATGAGAAAATGCTTGCCAAGAGCCTGGCACAGTGCCTGGCACAAAGCACGCAGGTTAGCACTACTACATCATCATCATCATGAGAATAGATGTTGATCACCTTCCAGTTTCTGGTGCTAATGCTGTGTTCTCATTCACAGAGTTAGGAGAGGGAGGAAGAACTTCTTGCCAATCAGGGCTGCCCACTTTCAGGGGAGGTGAGAGAAACTGAGCCACCCAGCTCTGGAGGTGTGCAAGTAAAATGCAGAAGTGTGGAGCCTGGGGGCTGAACTTGCCTGATAATTCAGGCCAAATTCTGATGGAGGCTGACCAGCCCATGGATCCTAGTCACAACTAGGTTTAAAATCCAGCTGTGTATGAATCTTGGGCAAGGCATGCCACTTTCTGAACCTCACTTTTCTCCTCTGTCAAATGGGTGTGGATCAGAGAGCACTAGAACCATCATCTGCCGGTGCTGAGCATGCAGGGGGTGCTCCGTGAATGGAGTGTTTTTGTTTTGTTTTGTTGGTCTGTTTTTGTTTGTTCTGAGATAGAGTCTCTGTTGCCCTGGGTAGAGTGCTGTGCCATCACAGCTCACAGCAACCTCAAACTCCTGGGCTCAAGCGATCTTCTTGCCTCAGCCTCCTGAGTAGCTGGGACTATGGGTGCCCACCACAATGCCTGGCTAATTTTTCTATTTTAGTAGAGATGAGGTCTCACTCTTGCTCAAGCTTGTCTGGAACTCCTGAGTTCAAGTGGTCAATTCACCCTGGCCTCCGGGAGTGTGGTGTTAGCCACTGAGCATAGCCCAGAGTGGGTTTTTTTAAACAAAGCCCTCTGCATTTCCCTGCTCCTGCCTTTGCATTCAAGGTTCCTGCCGTCTGATATACTTTCCTCCTGGCTGCTGCTTGTCAGTATCTGCCCATCCGTCAAGACCTAGCCTATGTGCCCCTCCTCTGAAACCTCCCCAGATTCCTCCCCTCCCTTTTCCCACGCCCAAGGTACTGCCCTCAGGACACACATCTCGCTCAGATTGTCTGAGTTGGTGGGGCTCTCAGGACCTCAGGACCATCCCTATTGTATGGAGGAGCAAACTGAGGCTCAGAGAGGGAGAGATCCTCCCAAAGTCACACAGCAAGTCTATTGCCAGAAAGGGGCTCTGTCTTCTATCCCTGGGCCCCAGCCCAAAGTCCCTGGTGCACCCACAGTCTTCTCCTTCTTCTGAGGCTGCTTGGGGCAGGGGCTGGGACAGGACTTCCTGCTGCTGTCTGTGGGCAGAGGGACTCAGATTCACTGTCGAAAGCCCAAGGCCTCACTTTCTCCACTTGTCTTGTGGATACATTGCTCCCTTCACCTGAGGGGACCTCTCCCAAACCACCCTGCCTAGGCAGCTCCTAGTAGGGTCTGAAGGGAACAGAGAGACCAAACTGGTGGGAACTGGTGGCCGTACCCACAGCCGACCAACCTGGCTCCTATGAGGCCTTGGAACCTGATTCCGTCTCTGTTTTCCAAGGCAAAGCCTCTCTGCGCCCAGCTCAGGACTACCTGCCCAACTGGGGCCAAGGTGGGGGGCAACACCTCCTCAGGAAAGCCTCCCCTGATTGCCTCCAGCTGGGTGAAATTATTCCCCTCTGCTTGTCCAGGCCTCTGTGTTCAGAATGAAACACACCTCCCCCCAACCGGCCCATTGGCCTGCAAGGTTGGCCATTTGAGACTGTGCCTTTTACAAGCAGAAAGAATTTCAACAGTGTGGGTAGATCACAGACTTGGGAGTCAAGTAGGCCTGAGCTCACACCTAGACTCTGCCATGTAGCCTCAGAGGGTTTCTCCCTGCACTGGGCCTTGGCTGTTCCTCTGAGCCATGACCATGGTGGAGGGGGGACCTGGAGCTGGCAAGCTCATCTCCTGCTAGGACGTCTGCCCCATGTGACCATGGAGCACAGGCATGCAGCTGGGGACCGAGAGGTGCTGTGATCAGGTAAAATGCAGGCTGGTTTTCCACAACTTGACACACACAAGAAATGGAAAAGTCTCATTAGTAATTTTCATTACATGCTGAAATAATAATTTTTGATACCTTAGGTTAAATAAAATACATCATTAAAATTAATTTCACCTTTTTTTTTTTTTTTTTTGCTTTTTTTCATGTGCCTACCAGAAGGTGAATGTTCCACGTGTGTCTCTATCTCTGCTGGGCAGCACCGCTCCAGACGCCCCAGATGCCCAGAGGGCCATTGCTGGGGTCTGGGTGGAGGGCAGCTGTGTGGTGGGGTCCCCCAATGTGCTTGTCCCTGCCGGCTGGTGTGCTGTGGTGGGCTCCAGGCTCAGGTCTGTTTGGGGCTGAGGGGACTTGGGAAGAATTCAGGCCTGGGGTTTCACCTCGCTGACCCCTGGCTGCTAGGTCACCCCAGACCAGACACTGCCCTCTCTGGGCTCTGCTTTCTACATCAGTAAAAAGAGCTGATGGGCCACGGTCTTCCATCAGTTTTGCGGGGCCTGTGGGCTGGGGGAAACTGAGTGAGGCCAGACGGAGGCCCAGCCCCTCCCCAAGCGGCCCTGGCAGAGCCTCCACCTGAGGGCAGCCAGCTCTGCCCTTCCCTCCACTCATGAGATCCATGACACTACTTCTCATCCCTCGACCCCCAGATGTGCTCCTCCTTACCCGTTTCTGGGAGAGGGGACTGCAGTGGCCAAGTCTGGCAGGCCTGGGCTCCAAGCTCTCTGCACCTGGTTGAGCAAGTCCCCTACCTTCCCCACTTGTGTGAGGGGAAGTGGCAGGCACTTTCTGATCTGTGTGGGTGGCACTGGGGAGGTCACTGTGGGTGGCACTGGGGAGAGGTCACAGCTGTGTCCCTCCTGTTGTATTTTGGCCAGAAAGGGTTACACTGCTGGTCACCTCAGATCCAGTTGGGGGCCTTGCCACTTCTCACCTTCCTCTGTTTGCAAAAGGCCCCTGGTGCTGGGCGTGAGGGGCCAGAGTAGAGGCAAAATCCAATGTCCTGGAGCAAGAAGCCAATAACCCCCTCTGGTCACCTCCTGGCCCCTGGTGGTGGCTTAGGCTCTCCATACCCTCCTCAGTTCTGCTGCACTTGGCAGGTGCCTGTCAGGAAAGGTTCCGAAAACTGGGCCTGGCCCAGGAATCTCAGAGTGGGGCCCCTAGCTCTGGACCCTGCCCTCCTACTGCTCAGCCTGGTCTGTTCATTCATTCATTCAGAAAGTATTTACTGAATATCTGCTATGTGCCAGGTGCTATTCTAGGAGCTGGGAATACATCAGTGGGCAAGACAGGCACAGTCCCTGCCTTCCAAGAGACAGGCACAGTCCTTGCTGACAATAAGAATAAATAAAATAAGTGTATTATTATAGTTGTTCTGTCCGGTTCAGTAGCCATTACCTATAAGTGCCTATTAACATCTAAGTTTAAATGAATTAAATTAAATTTTAAATTTAGGCCCTTCATCACACCAGCCCCATTTCAAGTGCTCAATAGATATATGTGTCTGGTGGCTACTGTGCTGGCTGAGATGGAGAACAGTCTCTTCATCACAGCAAGTGCTATAGGCCAGCACCAATAGTGTGGAAAGGGAAGGGTGATTTAGAGCGCTGAGTTCGAATGAAGTGGTCAGGGTGGGCCTCCTGGAAGAGGTGGCCTCTGAGCAGATGCCTGAAGCAGAGGAGAGAGGGAGCTCCCTGGGTATCTGAAGAAGTGGGTTCCAGGCAGAGGGCTTGGCAGGTGCAAGGGTCCTGAGGCAGGATCCCAGCTGGATCCTGAGGCGGGAAGAAAACCAGCAAGGGATCAAGTAGACAGGAGATGACGGAGGGGGACAGCCCCATGCAGAGGGCCTTGGCAACCATTTTAAGGACTTTAGTTTTTATTCTGGATAGGAGGATGCCATGGTAGGGTTTTGGCTTTCTTTTTGTTTTGAGACAGAGTCT